>PVKC010034143.1:0-13788 GCA_004027635.1 Crocidura indochinensis | reverse complement strand
CCCCCGTGCCTGCCGGGAGCAATTTCTGAGCATGAAGCCAGGAGTAACCCCTGAGCACTCCCGGGTGTGACCCAAAAACCAAAAAAAAAAAAAAAATCTAAGGGACTGGAGCAACTGCATAATGGGTAGGGCGTTTGCCTCACAAGAGGCCAACTGGATTGGATACCCGACATACCACATGATCTCCTGACCCTGTCAGGAATAATTTCTGAGTAGAGAGCCAGGAGTAACCTGTGAGTGCTGCCAGATGTGGCCTCCCCCTCCAAAAAAAAAAAAAAGTTGCACGATCACACGTAGGTGCCACCTGACCTCACCAAGACTCAAATTCCGGTGAGCAAATGGGGTGACAAGCTGAATAGAGATCTGGACTCTGAGTGGCAGCATAAAGACATAAACACCACCAATCACAGAACAGAAGCCAGCTCAGTGCCCCCTGGCAAGCATTATGAGGTCCTAGGGGTCGATCCAAGTGGGACACTGGGGAAAATGGCACCAACCACTAGTTTAGCTAGCAAAGGGCAGATACCATCCAGTGTTTCCACAGCCAGCGACTGTTTTGGGAGGGATGCCTGACAACGGAGGCACGCCTGAGAGCCTTCGCTCAGACCTATCACTTGTCCTTGACCCACCAGGTCTCTCCAGATGGCACCTACATCAAGCTGGGGACGCCTCAGAGCAACTACCTCTCCATGGTGGTGGTGCGCGTGGAGCTGCTGCTGGGAGAGATCGTCCCGCTGCTGCAGAAGGCCTGCTGCATCGCCATCCGCTACTCGGTCATCCGCCGCCAGTCCCGTCTCCGGCCCAGGCAAGCAACTTGCTGGGAATGAGCACTCACAGGGCACCCAACACCAGACACTAGTGACCACCCCCGTCGTAGCTGCCCACTCAGCATTTGCCAGGCCCTATCCCCTGCTGGCCGTGTCAGCCCTTATGTATCATTGTGTCATCCTCTTGCACACTATGTGTTGTGCTTTGTAACTCTAGCACTGAGCCAAAATGTTGGCTATTTTGCCCTGCAACTGGCTAAAGGCATCTGGGACGGCAGGTTGGCACATGGCAGGTGGCCTTGGCTTCGGCATTTGTTCACTCAGGCATGAGTATGTGTGAGTGGGTGGGTGTGACAATTATCACCCGACATAGAAAATGTAGGACTGTCCATTAACTTTGAATTTCAGGTAAAGAACATTATTTTCCATGAAATGTGTCCCATAAACACATGCCCCCGCTCCAAGATGCAGCAAAATGGTGCCAGCACAGAGCAGAGGAACGCCTAGCATAGCAAGGCTACGTGAACTAACTCCTGGTTCAGTGGTGACAACTTCCACTGGGCAGACTCCCAGAACGAGAGTGCAGGGCTTGCCAACTCTGTTCAGTGACTCTGGCAAGCCCTGCACTCTCGTTCTCCCCTGCCTTCTTACTCCCAAGGTAGAGAATCCGATTACCAGGAAGGACAAGAGCCAGAGTCTGTGAGCCAAGTGTGTGGTGGTGCCTCCTGCTCTGGGCGCAAGAACCCAAGAGTCGAATACCACGTGCTAAGGATTAGAGGCCAGGAGTCTTGAGTCCTTTGCTCTACTTGGTTCCCTTGGGAGCTTAGGCCAGTTCCCTGCCTAAGAGCTCTAAGGACTGCCTCAGTCCTCAGAGCTCTACCAGATGTAGCCTAAAAACAAAACAAACAAACAGCCAGGCGGTAGTGCTAGAGGTAAGGTGCCTGCCTTGCCTGTGCTAGCCTAGGACGGACCGCGGTTAGTTTCCCCGGTGTCCCATATGTTCCCCCAAACCAGGAGCAACTTCTGAGCGCATAGCCAGGAGTAACCCCTGAGCGTCACTGGGTGTGGCCCAAAAACCAAACAAACAAACAAAATATATATATGCACATGTCTCTGCATATGTCCCAGTGCACGGTAAACAAGCCTTGGCAGTAAAAAAAAAATATCAGTAAAAAATGACCAGTGTGTGTGAAATTTGGAACTTTCTAGGTTGTAGCAACAGAATGATTCACATGTTCTGCTTTGTCAACAAAAGGTTGACAATTTGCCAACAAAAGGCTCTATGATGAAACACTCAGATGAGGTTTTGTAAGACCACCAGTAGCCCAGGTTTCGCAGTGTTACCGTAACACGTGTTTGTTTTTAGCACTTGGTGGCATAGGGGAATGTAGGCTGCTGTTTGCACCATGTCGCCGTCTAAATCTCCTGCTTCTGCTCCATTCAGTGACCCGGAAGCGAAAATCCTAGACTACCAGACGCAACAGCAGAAACTCTTCCCTCCCCTGGCTTCTGCCTATGCCTTCCAATTCCTGGGACAATACGTCCTGGAATTTTTCGATCGCTCCTACAGTGCCATTCTGGACAGAGACTTCACCCTCCTGCCTGAGGTACCTACTCTGATAGGCACTGGGACCTAGGGGCCTGGATTTCAGCCACAAAAGAGGGGCTGAAATTGTTCCCCCAATTGCACAGCAACCACAGCCCTGTTCCCATGGGCCCCTCCCTTCGTCCCCTCCCATATATCCATGGTCAACTTTACCCCCACAAATAAATACACCCCAGTCTGGCCTTCAGAAAGCTTTCCAAACAACAGGAAACATAAATGCTTTTGAGAAACATAATTAGCTCACAAGGCTGGAGCACATGTTTTATAAGAAGGAGGCCTGTTTTGATTCCTGGCACCAAGATCCCTTCAAGCACTGAGCTGGGAGCAGACCCTGTGACCGACCCCAAATCAAAACAAGAGGAAATAATCTCGCCTCATATTCAGAACCCCAGGTTGCTTTTGACACCAAAGAGCTCAGAACACCACAGTCTGATACAGAACACATTGGCCTGGGAGATGTGGCACAACCCACTGAGCCTGAGCACACTTTGCAGCAGAAGATTTTATGGTGTTTGATCATTAGCCCAGATTATCCCAGACTCCTCTGGGAGTATTATAGATAATCTACCTTAAATGCCCCACTTTGCCATTATAAAGCTCAAAAACTATTCTGATTTCTTAACACATTTGAGTCTTTTGTTTGTTGTTTATTTGTTTTGTTTTGGGGGGCCACACCCATTTGATGCTCAGGGGTTACTCCTGGCTAAGCACTAAGAAATTGCCCCTGGCTTGGGGGGAACCATATGGGATGCCGGGGGATCGAACCGCGGTCCTTCCTTGGCTAGTGCTTGCAAGGCAGACACCTTATCTCTAGTGCCACCTCTCTGGCCCCAACACATCTGAGTCTTAGCTCAAAGACCATGGACTCACATACACCCGCGAAGAATCATGTGCCCCTGTGTAGAATGTCTTCATTCATCTGTCAAGTTCATCCTTCCAAGAGACAACAGTTCCCAACGGAAGGTACCGTTCGCAGGTCCCATTTGCACCCTTATGGTCCCCCAAGTTTTCCAGGAGCGATTTCTGAGCACAGAGCCAGGAGTGGCCCTTGCGCCTGCCTGGTGTGGCCCAAAACCAATCAATCGATAAATAAATAAATGGATAAAACTGCTTAAAAAATTCTAACCCCAGAATGAGCAATGAGTGTGCCCTACCCAGGAAGCACCCTCCTCCCAGATCCCTTGTTTTGTTTGTTTTTGTTTTGGGGCTAAATCCGGTAGCACTCAGAGGTTACTCTGACTCTGCACTCAGAAATAGCTCCTGGCAGTCTTGGGGAGCCATATGGGATGCCAGAGATCGAACCCGGATCTGTCCTAGGTCAGTCGTGTGCAAGGCAAACACCCTACTGCTGTGCTTTCACTCCGGCCCGGATTGTACTTGCCTACCTGCATGTCTTTGAGAAGGTGCAAAGTTTTCAGTCACAGCCTTCTGATTCTTTCCCCACTTTCCTCCACCTATGAGGGTTCCGAATATTAAGCCCATGTCTCCTATATGCAAGACCCACACTTTGCTTCTATACTAGAACCTCCGCCCAGCCTACTCCATACAGTTTTGGGGCTCAAGGAGGGGTAATCCTGGTCAGAACTAGGGTTCCGCCTCACACTGCTCTCCCTCTCTCCTTACAGCTCCATGCACTGAGTTCGGGGATGAAGGCCCTGCTGTCGGAGCTCTGTGCCCAGGGGACAGAGATGTGCCGAAGGGCCTGTGGTGGACACGGCTACTCCATGCTGAGCGGCCTGCCATCGCTAGTCACCAAGGTGACCGCCTCCTGCACCTATGAGGGCGAGAATACGGTGCTCTACCTACAGGTGGCCAGGTAAGGTGGGTCTGTCCAGCCCCTGCTGGAGTGGAGCAGAATTCTAAGGCCCAGGGTCGGAACAGCCCCTGGAAGGGTCATGCAAGGGCTGACCCTGGGCACCCCACCCCTATTCCCCAGGTTCACCACAGATCCCAGCCAAGCCTCTGTTCCCTTCTGGGACAATAGTCTTATCCTCCCCCTTGTCCCCTGCCCCAAATCAATTCTTCCTCCATAAGCAGCCAGACTGAGCCTTTCAAAGCTAAGGAAGGTCTTCTCTTTCCCCTGCCTTTTCTCCCATGAGTGCTTTTCTGCTGCTCTCGGGAATCTGTCACACCCTGCCGGTGACCCTGTCTCCTGGGTCCTTCAGGCCTGGCCTTTCCCTCCTCCCCTTCTTCTGTTCCAGACTTCAGCCTGCATTCCCTTGTATCTCTGCCACAAGTTCTGCTTCCCCACCAGGGCACCTTTGCGCCCACTGCCCCTCCCTTCAAGCTCTCTGCACCTCAAATATTATTCTGTTTTGTTTTGTTTGTTTGGGGGCTAATGCTCAGGGGTCATTCCTGGCTATGCGCTCAGAGATCGCCCTAGCTTGGGGGTCCATATGGGACGCAGGGGGACCGAACTGCTGTCTATCCTGGGTCAGCTGCGTGCAAGGCAAACACCCTACAGCCTGCACCACCACTTCAGCCCCTCATGTATTATTCTGCTGGCTCCCTCCCATCCCTGAGTCTCAGTTCTAAGGTTCCTGATGGGGCAGAATAAGGAATACCATCCCTGCCTGGGCTGCCCACCCTAGTCCTCCTACTTCGTGGTAACACTGAAATGTTTCCTGCCACGTGTGTGATGCTCATGTTATTAGTCTCCCTTTGCAACAGGAATGCCTCTGAGGGTCAGACACCCACAAACCCTGTACCCCAGGGCAGGGTCTACTCACAGGGGGCTGCATTCCAAGAGGCAAGAAGGAAAGGCTGAATTGGCCTGCTCCAAGTCAGCTGCTTTTTTTTCTCTCTGATCCGGGGCTTGGCAGCTGCCCAGACCTTCCACATTCATTTATTCTCGGGTAAATATTTCTCTGTGCCAGGAGAAAGCATGCCTTCAAGTACTCTATGGAACATTTCTTTGAATTTCTTGAATCCTTTTTTTTTTTGGAGGGGGGGTCACACCCAGCAGTGCTCAGGGGTTACTCCTGGCTCCATGCTCAGAAATTGCTCCTGGCAGGCACGGGGGACCATATGGGGCACCGGGATTCGAACCGATGACCTTTTGCATGAAAGGCAAATGCCTTACCTCCATGCTATCTCCCGGGCCCCTTTCTTGAATCCTATATAGTGTATTAGTTTGGGTTTTTTTTTTTCCTTCAAACTCCCAAAAGGGCACAATATTATTTGTAGTAAGTGTGTGACCTCTGTATGATACCCAGAATCTTAGTCAGACAGTCTTATTTGGCTTTCATGAGCCTCCTACCAGGTGAGAACTACAGGAGCCTCCACAGGAGGGAGAAATCAAGGATGAGGGAGGTGAAGTGACTTTAGCAGCATCACGGAGATCTCAGAGACAGACTTCAGAGGCTAAACCCAGAGCCTTATAACCTCACTATTATCCTAAGACACTAAATCCCCTGTAATCCGCCCACTCATTAGCGGCCCTGAATCTCATCTCTCCGTCTTTTCTCGGCTAGGAAAATTTCATTTCCACAGTCTCTGCACTCCTCAGCACAAATCTCTGAGTCACAAGATCCTCAGCCGCAGAAAGGATTGTTTGCTCAGATATGAAAAGGGCTTGTGCTCAGGCCCTTAGCTTGTCAGCCCAGCTCCAGGGTGAGAGAAAATACATCTTAGGGTGCTCTTCCCCAACGGTCTCACAGCAGCGGTCCCTGGGGGGCTTGAGGTGAAGAGTGACCCCAATCAGGGGGGTCTAGGAAAGGCCTGAGGCCTGCGGTTCTTGTAGCCTGAGCTGGCCACAGGTCCCTCCATCCTCTCGCCTGCCTCCACCCTCACCCCCAGGTTCCTGGTGAAGACTTACCTGCAGGCTCAGGCATCCCGAGGCGCCTCACCGCAAACGTCTCTCCCTCAGTCTGTTGCCTATCTGGCCACACCTGTCCAGCCCAAGTGTCCAGCCCAGAGGGCAGCTGACTTCCTTCGCCCGGAGCTCTACACCAGGGCTTGGGAACACGTGGCAGCCAGGTAAGCCGGTGCTGGGACGATTCCTCCCACAGGTGGGCCTCTGGAATTGCTTGGGTGTTTGACCCAGACTCCTCGGGCCTCTCAGCTTCTGCCACGATGGGCAGAGAGGGGAAGGAGTCATATATATAAGACACCACGGATTTTTATTTAATTTTTTGTTTGTTTGTTTTCGGGTCATACCCAGCAGCGCTCAGGGGTTTCTACTGGTTCTGAGCTCAGAAATTGCTCCTGGCGGGCATGAGGGACCATGTGGGATGCTGGGATTTGAACCACTGTCTGTCCTGGGTTGGCTGCGTGCAAGGCACACTCCTTACTGCAGTGCTATCTCTCCACCCCCAGTACAAGGACTTTTAGAGTTCGGAGATAGTCCAAAGGGTTGGAGCACATGCTGTGCATGAGAGAACCCTGAATGCAATCCTTACCACTGTGTGCCTCCACCCAGTATCACCCAGAGTGGCTCCAAAACACTGCCAGATATGATTCCCCACCCCTTCAAATGATATACATATATATATTTATACATATACGTATTTGTCTTTTTGAAATAGCCCAGAATCTAAAAAATAAGAACTCAGGGGCCAAAGAGATAGGACATCAGATAGGAAGCTTGCCTTGCACATAGCCAACCCAGGTTCATTCTCATTTGTTCTTGAGCACCACCTGGAGTGGCCTCTAAGCATAGAGTCAGGAGTAAACCCTGAACATTGCCAGGTGTGGTCCCAAAACAAAAGCAAAAAAATATTAGGACCCTGTGGGCTAAAGCACTTGCTTTGCATGTAAGAAGCCTGGGTTTGCCTATAACACCTCATGGTCCCCTGAATGCCATTAGGAGTGGCCCCTGAGTACAAATCTAGGAGTTGACCCTGAGAAGTGCAGAGTGTGGCCCAGAAACAAATAAAATAACATTTTTTCTTTTGGTTTTGGTTTACATCCTGTGGAGGTCAGGGGTTACTCCTGGCTCTGTGCTCAGAAGTCGCCCCTGGCAGGTTCAGGGGACCATATGGGAGGCCAGAAATCAAACCACTGGTCTTTGGGATTGGTCTTGTGCAAGGTAAGTGCCCTGATGCTGTGCTATCTCTCCGGTCCAACAAAATAACAATCTAGAAGATAAAATATGACTACATCAGAGCCTAGAAAATAACTTAGAGTGATAAAGCACCTGCATTACCACATACCACATGGTCCCCTGAACACATCTGGCTGTAGCCCAAGTAACATAAAAATCAGTATGACTATGTCAAGGTGTAGGACTAGTTTTTTCCCCAGGGTCCCCAAGACTCCAGGGAATAAGAGCAAGATAAAAGACACTTCAATTCTGTCAGACAGCAAATACTGCTATGTACCCTGGGGGGTATGTATTCAGAGTGCTGAATTAACTCAGACAGAAGCGGGTTGGCACAGAAATACGACTCTAATGCAACACAGGCCAGAACAGAGAAGAGCGAGAAGCCTACCACTGAGCCACAGCCTAGACCCATGACGGAGAAACTTATACCAAAACCAAAGCTTCCTGCCCCCTCCCAACTAAAATACCAAAAGCAACCTGCAGAAAATATTTTTAGTATATAAAAAGTCTTGTATGCCAAGTTTCTGTCCCAGGGATGGCTAATATTGTTTCAAGATCACAAGCAACTTGTAGCACCCGTTTGTTTGCTCCGAAAGTATTCTTCGCTAAGTGTCTACACCCTTCTGGGCACAGTGCTAGGCACTGGGGAATCCACCAACTAGGCTGGCCTCACACAAAGTGAGGTAATGATAAGGCCATTCCTCATATAGTAGACCCTGTGGGGGGTAGGGGGGGACAGAGAAGGGTCATAAATGCTGTTATATTGCTTTTAGATTATGTGACATCTGCTTGCCTGTTCCTAGAAAAAGCAAAAGAAAAAGGCTTTGTACAATGGACTTTGCATACAGATTCCAAGTTTGCGGGTGGCTGACCCCAGTTCCATATCTAGCGCCACGTTGTCTCCCCCCACCCCAGCACATTAGGAGTAATTCCTAAGCACAGAGCCAAGAAGAAGTCCTGAACACCTGCCAGGTGTCACCCCCAAAACAACAGAAAGTGACAAATTGGCCAAAGTATTGAGTTTGAAGGACTTTTTTTTTTTTTTTTTTGGTTTTTCGGGCCACACCCATTTGATGCTCAGGGGTCACTCCTGGCTAAGCGCTCAGAAATTTCCCCTGACTTGGAGGGACCATATAGGATGCCGGGGGGATCGAACCACGGTCCTTTCCTTGGCTAGCACTTGCAAGACAGACACCTTACCTCTAGCGCCACCTCGCTGGCCCAGACCCTTCTTCTTTTAAGGCCTTTAGAGGGAAGGAAAGACAATGGAGCAAGCCAGATGCCCGCAGGCTCAGGAACCTTTAGAAAACAGCTCTGCTCCTTGCTGGGACCCAGACGGGCCATCAGAACATTGCTGTGAACACTGGGATCCCATGTTATCTTGGCAGGCGGAGGGCTGGGGGCTATACCTGCTCCCCGCCTTACTAGACTAGCTGTGTGGCCCAGATCAGTTTGTTCTACCCATTATAAACTAGAACTTTACCCCTGAACGGCTAGGCATGAGGCATAGGAAGCTTTGTAACGCCGAAGAGGTCAGGAACGTGGGTGGCTTCTATTTCTGAGGGGCCCCAGACAAGCGGCCTGTAGCTAAACCTCACTGATCTCTTTTCAACACAGTCGGGAAGCTAAACCATTCTTCCCTTTGGCTCCAGGCTCATCAAGGACTCTGTACATCATTTACAAACTCTGATGCAGTCCGGAGTTGACAGGCAGGACGCCTGGAACCAAACCACCATCATACACCTCCAGGCCGCCAAGGTGAGTTGCCCGTCAGTCATCTCAGCTGAAAGGGGCTTTGTGTTTCCCCAGCAGGCTCTCCTGCTGGGAAAATCCCAGTTCTGCCATTCTTCCCTGGCCCTGCCCAGCAGTTGCCCTCATTTCGCCACCAAAGTTTTAGTCTTGGGTATTTTAACGAGAGGACTTAACTCCAAGGCAATCTTGCTGGCAGTTCCAAGGGAAAAGCATAATGAGGCCGTGTTATTGGATTTGCTTCAGGTTGTTCAAATGTTTCCTCCCCGATAAAAACAGGTCAAGTTCCCCTTCCGCCCCACAGCCCGTCCTTAGACGTCTGAGTCCGTGTCCATTTTCTTTTGTGTTCGTACTTAATTCAGCCAGTCGGCGAGTCTGTTGGAGGCCTCTTCTCACTTCTAGACATTGGGCTGGGGACTGGGGATTTGGCGAGTGTTTGCTCACCCATGCCTCCAGGGGAAGACACCCTGGGGTGGGGCTCCCACAGCCAGAGCTTCTTACCCACCTTAAAGTTTGCCTCTTACCCACCGTAAGTCATCAGAAAGACTTCTCAGAAATGGCCTCCAGGGGCAGAGAGCATGGAGGGCCGCGATGGCATGGACGACATGGGTGCAGAATTTGGAGGGCTGGAGGGGTTAGGCCACATACCGCAGCGCTCAGGGGTTCCACCGGGCTCTGTGCTCAGAAATCATTTTTGGCAGGCTCGGGGGACCATGTGGGATGTCTGGGATCGAACCCGGTCCTGCCGCTGTGCTATGGCTCAGGCCCAGATGCAGAATTATTAAGGGGTTAGACAGAAGTCACAGGTTTCAGAAAGTGAAGGAGTGGAAAGGAGGTAGGAATAACTCCTGAGCTCTGGCCCTGTTCCGACTGGAAAACCCAGGGGATCTCGTCAATGGTTAGTTGCTCTGCATCCAATATATGACAATGGCGGTCCTAGAACAAGAGGGTTTTGCCTTGTGTCCTGGGCAGGCTGCACCTGAGCGCCACCTAGTGACCCATAACTTGCTTTAAACCCTCTGGTGGGGCCCTGCCTCCCTCCCCAGCAGCCTCCCATTCCCACTGCTGCAGACACGCATCTGTCCATCCCTCTGGACTCAACATCTCATCAGCACAGAATAATGTACGCTCGCCAGATCACTAAAAGAGAGAAAGTGCCTGAGCAACATTTGGCCCTCCCCACGCCCTACAAAAACAAACAAAATACCCCGTACCTGTCTTGCCGGATGATTTTGGATGATGAGATAAGAGAAATGAATGAATACAGCAAGGCAGCTAGTCTATAAATGCTCCACGCCCCTGCCCACCACCACCCCTTGTCCCCAAATCAGACCAGATTGAAATCAAGACACATAAAGCAGATCAAGTCTATCGTGCTTAGATCACAGCGGGAAGGCTTGGCTCAGGCTTTGCCTGAAATCCAAGGGGTCACCTTCTTTTTGGGGGCCCCCTTTGATTTCCACAGCAGAGCTCAGGGTCTTGAGCAACTCCTCACTCCCAATCCTCAACTCGGGGAAGTTCAGACAAGAGCCGTGTCCTCCCTCCCTGGCAAAAGAGGGAAGCAGGGCCAACATGAAAGAAGTCTCCAGTTTTGTGCACAAAAACGGGTTCGGTTAGAGCACTGGGGTTGTGTGACTTGGCAGGGACACGGAAGGACACCGGTTTTTCAATAGCCAAGTGTTGCAAGCCAGGTCAACCAGGTCAGGCAGCAAAGTTCATGTTATGCAAGTGCCCCATTGCCCTCTGTCCCCGATACTTGTCTTCTGCCCCCAAAGCTCCCTCTGCCCACCGCGAACTCCTTCCACCTGAGACCTACTTCCACAGGAGACATGCTCTGGCTTGCTATCTATAAACAGCTCTGCCAGCAGTGCAGCCATCTCCCTATCCCCAAAGACGCACTTCAACAAACGGTGTTAGAGGCAGGCATCTAAAAATCTGAGACCCCTATTGGTACCGCTCTCCCTTTCCCTCTCTCCTCATGGGACAAATATATTCCTCCTGAAAAAATAAAATAAAGCTTGTGCTTTGGGCTTAGGGAAGGGGGAAATATTCAAAAGATTTAATCAGTAGGACAGGGGCACTGACCCAACATAAAGGACTTCAGGCATAAGAGAAGCAGGATCCTGAAAGTTTGCCAACATGTCAGTCATTACTTAGACTGTGCTGTGGGTTGTAGAAAGGAAGGGATCCCCCAAAGATGGAGCTGGTTGGCAAAAGGGGGAATCTTCACCATAGGGGGACAGTGGTCAGTTATAACCAGTACTATCATATCACTGTAATCATTGCTAAAGCAGACAATTGCACGTGAGCTAAATAATACTGCTGCTTATGTCAAGGACTTCACGCTCTATCTGGGAAGTTTTATAGTACATCTTTTTGTTTGTTTTGGGACCACACTTGGTGGTGCTCAGGGCTTATGATTGGCTTCGTACTCAAGAATCACTCCTGGTGGGGCTCGGGGAACCACATGGAGTGCTGAGAATCTAAAGCAGATCAGCTGTGTGCAAGGCAAGCACCCTACCAGTTGAACTATCACTCTGGCCCCTCTTGAACCTCTATTTCCTCACTCCAAGGCCCACACACACCACTGCCTCGGTCATATCCGGCAACAAACAGCTCTTTTCTTTTTGGGGGGCGAGGGGGAGGGACACACCTGGCAGGGCTCAGAGTTTACTCCTGGCTCTATACTCATAGATCACTCCTGGCAGGCTCGGGGGACCATATAGGATGCCAGAGATGGAGCCCAGGTGGGCCTCATGAAAGGCAAATGGCCTATTCACTGAGCTATCACTCTGGTCCCCAAACAGCTGTTTTCTCATGTGCTGCCCTCCGCTGTCCCCAGGCCAGCCTTCAATGCTCCTGCCTCCTCCCTCTGATATCAAACCCATCCCATCTGAAACCATTCCAGGCAAAAATAAAGAACTGATAGAGCCATGATCCCCCTAGCATGTGTGTGCGCACATGTGTGCTAACTCATGCACAGCATCACAAGAGCTCGGGTTGTTGGAAAGCTAACAAACACATGGAGCAGCCAGCTTAGCCAGTACCAAGCCTCCAGAATGACTTTGGCAGAGTCAGAAATCAGTGGCTGAGGCCAGGATGAAACCCTAAAAGGGCTGAGTACATGACTAGCATTCAAGAGACCCAGGTCCAATTTCCAGCGCTGCTCAGCCTCCGCGTGCCCAAGCGCAGAGGTATATGTGGCGCAAAAGCAAAAGAAGAGAAAAGAGGTCAGAGGCTAACGCACCTTTGCATCTCTGTAGGCACACTGCTACTACATCACGGTGAAGAGCTTTGCAGAAGCTCTGGAGAAACTAGAAAGGGAGCCAGAAATCTGGCAGGCTGTCAAGCGCCTATGCGACCTCTATGCTTTACAAGGCATCCTGGCCAGCGCAGGTGACTTCCTCCACGACGGCTTCCTGTCTGGGGCCCAGGTAGACATGGCAAGGACAGCCTACATGGACCTGCTCCGTCTCATCCGGTGAGTGTCTTGCCCTGGGATGTTCGTCTTCACAGAACCCATGATCCTGCCTTCACGGCTCACTTTATTCCAATTATCTATCTTTTTTTTTTTGGATTTTGAGTCACATCTGGCAGTGCTCAATGCTGACTCCTGACTCTGCACTCAGGGATCAAACTCCTGAAGAAGCTTGGAGACTGTATGTGCTGGAGGACAAACCCAGTTTGTCTGCATGCACGGCAAGTGCCCTGACCACTGTCCTATGGCTCTAACCCCTATTTTATTTTTAGCATCTTTTTTTTTATTTTTATTCCTTCCCCGGGGCTTCCCTTCTTTTTGTGATGACCAGGGTGCACACATGCGTCGTTGGGATGTTCTCCCAGGTTCAAAAAGGGTGTGGTGGTCCCCAAGGTTTGCAGTGCTTAGTCTGAGTGCTTGTGTCACCAGGTGTGACATTTAGTTTAGGCACAGGTTATGACTGCAATGCTCCCCAAGGGTCACAACACTGCACACTCATGTATGCTCACCGGAGGTCATATTACCTGACTATGATGTTCACACCTCTTTTTTAGCTGAGGTATTCAGTTCACCCCTTTTAGTGGTATTCAAACTGGTATCTACCAAGCTCGAACCACAACGCTGCTTGGGGTTTTTGTTGTTGTTTTGTTTGTTTGTTTGTTTTGTTTTTTGGGGCCACACCCAAATGCTCAGGGATTACTCCTGGTTATGCCCTCAGAAATGCTCCTGGCTTGGGGGACCATATGGGACACTGAGGGATCAAACCACGGTCCATCCTAGGCTAGCACGCGCAAGGCAGATGACTTACCGTTCTCGCCACTGTTCTGGCCCCTAGAGTTTTAAACTCCAAACCATAGTGCTACAAGGCAGGTGCTCTAAATCCTATGTTATTACTCAGGACTCTTACCAGTTACTTTAAGCTCCAAAACCACAGGCCCTGGAGCAACTGTACAGTAGGTAAGATACTTGCACTCAACTGATCTGGGTTTGAGTCTGTATCTCATACAATCCCCTGAATGAACCCTGATGAAGTAAAGAGCCAGAAATAAACCCTGAACCCTGGGGAGTGTATACAGACCCCCACAAAAAAACTGTTATCTAGTTTAATGTTAAACTTCAACATTTCTCTTACCACGCCAGCCTT
>PVKC010034142.1:0-13785 GCA_004027635.1 Crocidura indochinensis | reverse complement strand
GCAGAAAGCCAGGTCCCACCCTAGAGTAGGGTCCAATCACTGATCAGGGTAAGATCAGGGTGGGTCCAGAAAGCCAGGTCCCACCCTAGAGTAGGGTCCAATCACTGATCAGGGTAGGATCAGGGTGGGTCCAGAAATGTTTATACATAGAAATTCCAAATCATGATAAGATTAGAAATGTTTACATATGCAACAGGAATAGATGTGGAACAGGAAGATATATGTTCAGATGGAGGTGCAGGTATGGGTTGGTATAGACGTGAGTGTAGAGGTGGGTGCAGGTGTGACTGCAGGTGTGAGCACAGGTATAGTGGGTGTGGGTGCTGGTGCGAATGTAGGCGTGGGTGTATGCAGGTGTAGAGATGGTGCAGGTGTCAGTGTGTGCAGTTGTGGCTGGGTGCAGGTGTTGAGGTGGGTGTAGGTATGGGTGCAGGTGTTAAGGTGGGTGTGGTACAGGTTTCGAGGTGTGTGCGGGTCTGATTACAGGCATATATTTGGGTGTAGGCACGGGATCTGAGGTAGGTTCTGGGAGAGACTGCATGGGAGGGGCTGTGCTGCCTATGCAGGGATCAGCTGGAAGGGCCTTAGAAGGCAGGCAGAAGGGCCTGTGGCAGGGACAGGGGTCCTGGTGTGAGAGAGTGGGCAACCACAGAAGCATAGCGATTGAGGAGGAAGGGGCCTTGGGGTCAGGTCTTAGGTTCTGGAGAGATCCTAGTGGGTTGCTAGTCTGTCCCGTGCCTCCTCCTTCCCCCATTTCTCCTAGTAGAGAGGGCAAGATGGAGGGCAAGAGGCAGATGGTTCTTCTCTTGGGAAGGACTTCTTTCAGCCTGGACAGGCCTCTGAAAGGAAGCGGTACAGACTGGCTTTGGGCAGGAGCTGAGGGGATCTGTAAATTGAGCCTTATGAGCCACGAACCCAGGACCTGTTTGCTGGGGGTTGCTGACCGTGAGTGTAGCCAGAGGTGGGGGCTGAGTCTGGGGCCAGCATGTTGAGTGCCTGTGTCTGTGCCCCCCAGCCAGCCCCCAGCCTCCCCCAGCACACAGGAAGCCATTCAGGGGATGCTGTCCATGGCCAACCTTCAGGCCTCCGACTCCTGCCTGCAGACCACGTGGGGGGCCGGCCAAGCTAAGGGCGGCTCCCTGGGGGCTCACAGCAACCGGAAAAATGGGGGTGGCAGCAAGAGTGTGGGCAAGCGGCTGCTGAAGAGGACGGCCAGAAACAGCGTGGGCCTGGATGACTACGAGGAGGAGCAGGACCACCTGGATGCCTGCTTCAAGGACTCAGACTACGGTGAGGCTGGGGGGGCTCTCGGGGGGGGGGGTCAGGATCTAAGGCATGACTGAACTGCCTTGGGGAGGGAGGTGGGGTTCACATATTTTGGACACTAATCTGAGGGCATTTATGTCCCGCCCTCTGCTATGTCTGCCCTTCCCTGCCCAGCCCCTCTCCACCCTGCCTGCTCACCTGCTGCATATCTTCTGTATCCCCTTCCTGTAGCGAAGCTTGAACATGGCATAATCTTTAACTTGCCTTGGCCTCCACTTTGGAAGCTGTGTAGTTAACTATGGACAATGCTCCGTTGGTGCCCCCAATGAATATCAGTCCTCATTTGTCTATCTGGTCCGAGGCCATTGTGCCTGTGCCCACGATCCCAGGCTCTGTGCAGAGGGGAAGCGGCCCCCTCCCCCCCAGACTCTATGGAATTGCTTTGGGCCTCATGGCAGGGTACTTGGTGACCCTCCCCATCACTTCCAGCTGGGACTCAACCCTCTCCTTGCAACCCCTCCAGTGTACCCCTCTCTGGAATCAGACGAGGACAGCCCTGTCTTCAAGTCCCGGTCCAAGAAGAGGAAAGGTTCAGATGACGCCCCCTACAGCCCCACAGGTAGGACTGAACCCCAAGGTGGGTTCTCTGCACCCCTCTGGGTCTGAGATGGGCTGTGGGCTCCTGACTCAGATGGGTGCCACATGACTGCAGAGGCCTGCAAGCCACACTTCCTTGCAGCTCCCACACATGGTCCCTCTCCATCTTGTTGGGGTTGGGTCCTTGCTGCTCTGGCTGGACAGGGACAGCCCCCAATTTTAAAATTACACCTGGGATTTGGGGGCCAGAATAGGCGTGACCCAGGAGCAGAGAGAAGTGGCCAGGACTAGGCAGGGCAGGATAGGGATAGTGGGATGGTGGACTTGGGATAGGGGTGGGGTCAGGGTGGGTCTGGACCCACGTTGGGGCTTGGGAGCACAAGAAAGGGTCAGGGAGCAGGGGGGCAGAAACTTGGATTGTTGGGATGATGGGGTCAGGAATGGGGTGGAGCCACGGCCTTGGGCTTGAGTTCTGGGTCAGGGCCTGGGTGGGCCCTGGACTCAGGATTGGGTCTGAGGCATCACAGGCATGGCCTGACAGCAGAGGGTAATCTCATGGAGCAGGAGAACAGGTCAGGAACCCTTTGGGGCAGTCCTTGGTGCTGGTGCCTTCAGGCAGGCTGTCTTCTCTCTGCAGCGAGAGTTGGCCCATCCATGCCAAGGCAGGACAGACCCATGCGCGAGGGCACTAGAGTGGCATCTATCGAGACAGGGCTGGCAGCCGCTGCAGCCAAGCTGTCCCAGCAGGTAAGGAAGGGTGACCGGCTGTCCTGCCCCCGAGCTCCTTGGCCTATACTAGGCTACCTGAGCTGGGGCTGTCCCAGGGGTACCTGCTCTTTCTATCTCCCCAAAGCAACAACCAGAGTGGTGGGTATGTGGCAGTAGACTCTCCTCTACTTTCTGTGCTCCTCCTGAGCAGGCCGGGGTCTCTTCCTCTGCAGTCTCTATGCCCCTCGCCTCCTCCACCACCTTCAGCTTCTTCCAGGCTCAGCCCTCAGCCTACTAGGCTATACCTGCCTGTATAGTCTGTGGACATGAATGAAAGCTGGCCTAGGTGGAGAGTATCCCTCTAGCAAACCTGCCACGGGGTAGATGTAGATGCAGGCTGTACTGGGGCCTGCCCACTGTGGCCAAACTCCTGAGGCTTGGACTCTGGGGACATCAGGGAGACCTGGTCTGGCCCTCCACGCTGTGGTACAGGATCACTCATGTCTAGGGCCTTGGCCTTGTGTGTGGTCCATATCAGAGGCATGGCCCCACTGACGGGCAGCATGCCTACCTCTTTGTTCAAAGGAGGAGCAGAAGAGCAGGAAGAAGAAGAACACCAAAAGGAAGCTTACTCCCAACAGCACCTCCCCTTCGGCCTCTGCTGGTACCACCCCAGCTGGCACCACCTCTACTGGCACCACCTCTGCCAGCACCCCCTCTGCCAGCACCACCTCGGCTGGCACCACCCCTGCCTCCAGCACCCCCGCCTCCACCAGCACAGCCAGCAGCCAGGCCTCTCAGGAGGGAAGCTCGCCAGAGCCGCCGCCTGAATCCCACAGCAGCAGCCTGGCTGACCATGAGTACACAACGGCCGGCGCCTTCACTGGGACCCAGGCAGGTCGGGCTGCCCAACCCATGGCACCTGGGGTCTTCCTCACCCAGAGGCGGCTCTCTGCATCATCGCCCAACAACACCTCTGCCAAAGGTACCATGCCTGCCTGCCTGCATGACCAACTGTGACCCTCATCTGTAGCTCAGCTTCAATATTGTCTGTCAGCCTATATCCTGCCATCTTCACCTTGTGTCTATGTGAACCCATAGAACTGAAGCCCATAGAACTGAAGTTTCTCTGAGCTTTGGCTTTGGGGCCCAACCTAGAGTGAAGTGTATAGTCTGCGATTGGCCAGTCATGACCTGGCTCCTGGGCTCCCCAGGGCCACTGTGGAGTCCAGTAGGTTCTCAGACTGCAGGAGTGTGTGCAGGTGCCCTTAACATAGAGATCTGCCACTCTGCCACCAACCCAGCTTCTGTGCAGGTTGGGGGGCACTGATTTTATAGTGTCAAGGGACCCCTGCCTAGCTCCGGCCTCAAAGCCTTTTCCTGGCTTTTTGGGACTTGAGGCAGCCCCTGTCCTGTGCTCTCTCCTCCTGCCCTCTCACCTCCCTCCTATACCCTCTTCTCTGTCTCCAGGAAAACGTACAAAAAAGGGCATGGCTACCGCCAAGCAGCGGCTTGGGAAAATCCTGAAAATTCATCGGAATGGAAAACTTCTCCTTTAAAGTTTAGAGAGCCAGGATCCTTCTGCTCCGCTCAGGACCCCCCGGAGCCCCGCTAAGACATCAACCCCCCAGGAGCGCAGCCAGGCTGCCTCACCCGGGAGGGCCCTGGTGTCCGCCCGCACCCCCTTCCCGGCAAGCGTCTGTTGCTTCGGCTGGCGGAGCTCGCCCCGCGGATGGACGTCCTTTCTCAAGTTGCTTCGAGTGACCAGTTCCCCCAAAGCGGCGCTGCCAGTTTGAGGACCAATCCAGTTTCAGGACAGCCTCCAGGACCCCAGGCGCGGGCCTGGCTGCAGGGCCACCCCACCACCACCATGCTGGCTGTGGGGGCCCAGGAGGCCTTCCAGGAAGGCCAGAGCTAATGCTCACCAGGCCTGGAGTCGGAGTCGGCCAGAGGCCGGCAGCCTCCAGAGGCTTAAAACACGGCGAAGGACTCTAGAGAGGAGGAGAGAGGGGGTGTCCGTGCCTCTTCTCTTCCAGAGCCACTCTCAGACAAGCCTGAGAGCTCAGCCCAGCTAGGAGGGGCCGCGGTGCTCCCAGGCTAGGTGTCGGGGCGGCAGCAGGGTCAGTGGGCACGGAGTCTCCGTGAGGTGGTGGCCGGTGGGAAGGGCGGGGCCTGGCCACATGCAGGGCCCTGGGGGCCCAGGCTAAGCCACAGGGACGGGCCTGTGCCACCGGCCTCGAACATACTCCTGAGAGGCCTCTTCCCGCTGGAGCTTGTGTCCTGCAGGGTGGTTCCGAGCGCTTGCCCGCTGGCCCACCCATCCACACGGAGGGGCTGCATTTGTTTCTCAGGCAATCCTGTATTTTAATTTTAGATGTATCTCCTGAAGCATATTTTTCATAGACTGTAGCGTGTAAATAGCTTTTTAAATAACTTCTTTTTTATAAGAGTAAGAGTATCTTTAGGAGTTTCTTTCTATAGAGTCCCTCATTAACATTTATACACGTTTTTTGCCGAGTCTGATAAACAGTTGGGTTTTCCGATGCTTTTTTCCTTTGGCCCTTTCCTTTTGGTTATTATGGTTATTAGTATCATTTGTTCTCTTAGAAAACTAAGGTATTGCCTGAAAAACAAGTGATGTCTGTGCGGCCTTATGTCTGTCTTTTACAGAAGCCAACAGTGCAAAAGATCTCTGCCAGACACGTTTGAAGACGAATCTTCAACCTAAATACCAGCTACTGTGTCCTTCCTGTATGAAGAGGGGTGGGGGATGCAGTTATTTTACTAGCACCTTGTGAAGTGTTTCTGTGTTTTGTGATGCTGTAATTTATTAATGTTTGTAGCTTTTTATATTTGTACATTTCTTATGAGCTTTGTTTATATACCCATCCCTGGGTGTTCTGTCCACGAGGGGACGCAGCTTCACGCAGCCTTACCTGCCCGCCCACCTTGTCTGGGGGGAAGCAGCCCCAGAGCCTGGGGCTCGTGCGTGACCCCGAGCCTGACAACTCCCCCGGGCTCTTAAGGGTTCTTCTCCCAGTCCTAGTGAAACCTTTCTACAATCTCGCCCGGGCATCAAGCTGTGCTCTCTCTCTCTCTCTCTCTCTTTTATTTTTTTAATTTTATTATTATTATTTTTGGCAACATGTACATTTCTAACAAAGTTTATCGTGGCTATTAAAGTGTTTTATTTCCCAATTCATATTTACTCTTGTATCAAGTCCATGAGGTCTAAGGCAACTTAGATCAAAGTTTTAAAAGAGTAAAAACTATTTCAGGTTTTGTACAGAATCATGTCTGTGTCCTTTCTGCTTCATTTGCTGCTGCTTTATGGCGGAGGAGTGAGGCATGGCTGCCCCTCACCTTGGGGCCCTGAGCTGGTTGGTCCCCACCTGAGCCTTAGAACCTTCACTGTAGTCCTTTGAGCTGAGGCCTTTGTGAGTGGAGCTGGCACCAGGCTTCTCCAAGAACCCATATGGGATTTCTACGTAATCCAATGCTATTAGTGGTAAACCCACCACAAATTCCCCCTGCCCCGTGCACAGCGCACTGTGGGTGACAGGACCAGAGATCTGCTGATGGGAGGGGATCAGCAGAGGAGGAGCCTGCATTGGGCACTTTGGACTTTAGTGGGGCTCCACACCCCATGGCCCAGGCCTCTGCTCTCTTGGAGTCTCCCCGCACTCACCAGAGGCTAGTTCTTGCCAGAACCTGATAGACTCTGTGGCCAGTGGGGCACATATCTGGCTCTGGGCTGCTTTGGATCCCCTCTTCAGTTCCACCTTGAGGTTGGGGCTGGTTGCTCATTTGACCCATCCTATCCAGTGTGGCTGTCAGCACTGGAGCCCCCAAGCTGTGCAGGCCCCTAGGATGAGGCTCTTGTACTCAGTGTCTGCAGAAATGTCCTTGCTTGGGCATGAGTGATTGTGAGTATGTGTGTGAGTGGAGGTGTAGGCATGTGTGAGCATGCATGTCTGTGTGTTGTGTGGTCTACAGGTGTGTCTTTGGGTGCACCCTAGTAAGATGGGGATACATTGGGCATCTCAGATTTTCTCCCTCTGGGTGTGGTGAGCTGGAGGGCTGAGTGAGCCCTTCAGATCACCCCTACCCCCCAGCTCTCTGTGTGTAGGCCTCTGGAGCTGGCAGACTGGGCCCATATCCCATAATTGCCCTCTACCCTATACCCACTATTCATGTTCCTATCATCTCCATAAAGTGGGGAGCTCAATAGAATAGGCAGAAAAAAATTGTTCATCACTGGGCTGGAGCTCTAGTATAGTGGCCCAGGCCTTGCACATGGCCAACTCAGGTTTCATCCCTGGCACCCTATATGTTCTCCAGAGTACTGTCAGGAGTAATACGTGAGTTCAGAACCAGGAATAGCCCCTGAGTGCCCCCAGTTGTTGCTCCAAAACAAAGACCAAAAAAAAAACAAAAACAAAAACAAAAACAAAAAAACAAAAAAACCCGTGTTCTTCCGCATGATCCTACTTGGGGTGCTGAACCAGGATTGTTGCTCCCCTGGCAGTGAAAGTCCCTCCAGGTGTGGGGCAGTACTCGAAATAGCCACCAGGGGTCAGGGGCGAGCTAGGAATCAGAGGTCGACGGAGGCGGTGGCTCACTGAGCAGCTGATGTCCAGCAGGGGGCGCACTTGGGCCCTGTGGTCAGAACGAAGGGACAGTAGAGCCATGGAAGAGTTTTTGTTTGGTTTGGTTTTTGATTTTAGGGTCCCATCCGGCAGCGCTGCACACTTCCTGCAGGCTCGAGAGACAAGATAGGGTGGCAGGGATTGAAGCCTATGATTCAGTCCTATTTTGGATTCTATCCTGGCGTGGGCAAGACAAGCACCCCAACTGTGTCCTATCTCGCTGGTTCCAGTCTGGGCACTGGGGCACTGAGTGTGGAGAAAGGGAGTCAACAATAATTGTTCATCTCATGTTGAGTCTAAGCCCTGTTGAGCAAGGCACACACCACCCCCAGCTGCAGGTAGAAGAACCACCTTTATCTTACAGGTCTTCACTGTTGGAACTGGGATCCAAGTGAAAGCCAACCAGCTCTAGGTCATTAGGCTTAGGCAAGGCTCAGACCAGCCTTGCTGGCCACTGAGGTAGTGCCAAGGGAGTGCTCACCACCCTGAGAAAGAGTTGTGATGAGAGCAGAGCAGGGCATGGTTGTGCAAAGGCCCTGGAGCAGGAATGAGAGACAGCATTGTTTGGGCATAGGGCAGGACAGAGGATTGATGTCCAGTGTCCAGGCACTGTCTCCTAGCCCTGCTGTCTCATCCTTTGGAGAGTTTCCCTTTCTTGGGTGACAGAGTTCTTCAACCCCTCTACTGCTCAGCCCTAAGCTCAGAGGCTTCTTAGCAGAAAGGTACACTGAGGCACAACTTGGGTAATCATAGGGTGTGGATCTGTCTCTCTGTGGGTGGACACTGAAACTGGTAGGGTTGGGGGAGCATGCAGGGCTCCCCACTCAAGGTGAAGGGAAAGGAGTTGCCAGATTCAGATCCAGTGTGTGTGGGAACAGGGCTGGACAGTGAAGCTGTGTGCAAGTGAGGCTTTATCCCTGCTAGGCTTTGCCTGGGCTGTGTCCCTGAAATCTGAGTTCCAATGACACCCCTGTAGTCTGGCTGGGTCTGGGGGCCTCAGCTTTCTCATCTGCACATTGGGCGGAGGTACCTGACAGATATTTCCAATTGTCAGCATGCTTTCTCTGCCTCGGTCTTTCTCTGTCGTCCTGGCTGACACCCTGCCAGTGACCTGAAGAGGCCTGTCTGCCCCTGGGTTTAGGGGACTGTGGAGGCTGCACTCAGTGGAAGAGTCCAGATCACTGTGTGGAGCTTCATCAGGCCGAACTCTTATTTCAGTGCTGCCTCTGGGCTGGGTTCAGGGAGAACCCTGACTTCTTACAGTGGTGTCTCTGCATCCGGCAAAGGGGCGGATACAAACCTCCCTCCTCAGCCACCCACCACTGCCTTTCCCAGGATGAATCCAAATGTCCCTGGGGATGCCACCTCGGCAGAAAAATGATGCTATTCCATTAACATCTGACACGGATTTACAGGCCACAAACAGAGGAGCCTGCATGTAAACACCCGGCCTGGTTGGGTCCTTGCCCAGTTCAGAGCAGGAGCCTCATAATTAATTGTCCACTGGGGCCCATGCTCCAGCCAGGGCCCATGCAAGGTTGTGATCTTTTTTCTCTTCTTCGCCTTGTTGCAAAGTGCATTTACCCAGAGGAGATGTATTGGGCTGGGAACAGTTGCCCAGAGGCAACTCAACTTGCTCCTGTGGGTAATATCTGGACCATGTGGCTCATTCTGCCTTGAGCACCCACAGGCACCAATGGGTCTCAGGGGAGCAGGTGTTGCTGAAATTGAGTCTTGTAGGATCACTGGTGAATGCAGCCTACACCTGTCCTTCCACTCACTACGGGGGCGGTGTGTGTGTGTCTATAAATAAATGGGACTGCTTTGACTAGGCTGCTACAAATATTGTTTTGGATAGAAGGGTTTTATTTTTCCTAGAATGCTATTCTGGAATATTCTAGAATGCTTTCTAAGATCATTTGGCCCTGGGGGTGGGAAAAAAGAAAGATCACTTGGTTTTGTTTATAGACCAGGAATACTAGTTCTGCTTGTCAAAGAGCAATTTTGCATGAAATGTGCAGCAATTCTTTGCACATTTTCATTTCTTTTTCTTTTTCCTCTGCACAATTTTAAAGTGTTCACTCTTTCAGTCTCACTCCCACATTTCCTCCCTTTGGGGCTGCACTTTTTTAGGGTGTAGGAAGTTTTACTGACTTGGCTTCAGGTGAACCATTAGATGTTGGCTGCTCTGTGCCCTAACAGAGTCAGGGACAGCTCCCTGTGAGCTATGACATGGGAACTGTCATCTTGTCCTAGAGATGTTGATAGCTCAAGACTGATCTGGCTCGCTGGATAGTGTCTTTGCTCAGAAAGGTCCCTCCCTTTTTTTAAAACCTTAAAAAGAGGGAAGACAATTCTATTTCCTGGTTTACTTTGACTCTGATGGGATCCTTAGATTTGAATTGCTGCTCTTTCTCCCTCCTTGTCCTCTTCCCCTCCCCTTCTCCTCAGTGCCTGTTTTCTGGGTGGTGAGCACCCCTCACCCTTCCTTCACCAGGTCTCCACCTGCCCTTCAGTCCTTGGACCCTGGGGGGCTTTGGAAATTTCCCACCTGTCCTTTCCCCTACACTCCTGTGTGCTCAGTCTTGCTCCTTCAGGATTCAACAACCTGCTCAGCAACCAGCTGGTCCTTCTCCCAGCTCCCAGAAGACCCTGACAGAGGCCCTGCCCCGCCCTACGTTGCTGGATTTACTTCTTGATTCTCCCCAAAGTCAGCTTCTCCTCTGCCAAGCTGACTAAGGCACACACTCTTGGATCTCCTCTTTTCCCCCATCTTAGGCTGGAGGCTGAGTCAGGGGAACTCTGAGTGGGAAGAGAGGTGGGTAGGGGGGTGGCTAAGTAGGGTGTAGGAGGAAGTGGAAAAGGGGTGAGAGAGGGTGACAAGGGTGGGGGAAATTGGGAGGTTGTGGGAGATGGGGATGGAGTAGGGAGGAAAATAGGGTGTGTGTGGAGGGAGTTGAGAAGGGGTGGGGTGGGAAGGACTACATGTAGATGAAGTCTTTGAGCCAGCAGAGGAAGTCTGTGATTGGAGCAGGCCTTACAGGAGCTGCAGGCTGTGCTGAAGCTGAGTTAGGGACAGACTGTTAGGGCTGAGAGGTAGTAGGGGAACCAGTATAAAAGCAGGTAGTCACTGGTTTGTGAACTCCACAGCCAATGCCAGAATTGCCAGAGAACAGGTTGTGTTCTGAGCCAACTGGCCTGTCTATAGCCTAGAAGCTTCATGAAAGTCCCTAGGTGGGAGAGATGGAGCCAGCTGAGCAACAAACCCAGCTCCAGAGCAGAATGGAACTATTATTAGTGACACATTTGATCATACAGTTTACCAGTGGTCCTCAAACTACGGTCTGCGGGCCACATACTGTATTTGTTCCCATTTTGTTTCTTCACTTCAAAATAAGATATATGCAGTGTGCATAGGAATTTGTTTGTTGTTTTTATTTTTCTATAGTCCAGCCTCCAATGATCTGAGGGACAGTGAACTGGCCCCCTGTTTAAAAAGTTTGAGGACCCCTGGTTTAGACACTTAACAGATGACTTGTATAACTGAATTCTGGGTACTTCTCTTCTTTTTAAAGAAGGTTGTGCTTTTGGGGGCCAGAGAACTAGCATGGAGGTAGGGCATTTGCCTTGCAGAAGGATGGTGGTTCAAATCCCATCATCCCATATGGTCCCCTGAGCCTGCCAGCAGTGACTTCTGAGCATAGAGCCAGGATTAAGCCCTGAGCATCAATAGGTGTGACTCAACACCCAAAACCAAAAACAAAACAAAACAAAAAAAGAATGTTGTGCTTTTGTGGGGCCTACAATCACAGTTTCCAGGAAACTGGCTGCCAGGTCTTTGTGAATGAAAGACCTGTGATCTACTACTAGAGCTTCATTCTGCTCCCTGAGTTCTGAAATCTCCATCTTATTTTATTCTAAGTATTTTAGTTTTAAATTTAAGTAGCTACATTAAAAAGAATCAATGACAGGACCCAGAGGGATAGCACAGCAGGTAGGGCATTATCCCCAGCATCACATATGGTCCCCTGAGCCTGCCCAGGAGTGATTTCTGAACATAGAGCCAGGAGTACTCCCCCCAGCACCTTTGGATGAGTCTCCGAAACTACCAACCAACCAAAAACAAAAAACAAAAATCAATGACACATAAAAAAGGAAATCGAGGAACCCCAAAATTGATGTGTGTGTATAAGAGAGACAGAGCAAAAAAGAGAGTGTGTATATATGTGTGTGTGTGTGTGTGTGTGTGTGTGAGAGAGAGAGAGAGAGAGAGAGAGACAGAGAGACAGAGAGACAGAGGGAGACAGAGAGAGACAGAGAGATCAAGCAGGCAAGTGCTGTACCACTGGTTCACCAAAATGACAAATGACTCTTTGGAAAGATTCTGTTCTTTAGGAGTTCTGCTAAACCTTGGACTAGACAAACAGAATAAATGGAGAACATGTCCAATATCACAAATGGAAGAGTGGTTATTACTAAACATTCAGCAGATATTCAAAGAATAACAAAGAATTATTATGATCAAAGTTATGTAAATAAGTTAGACAACTTGGATAGCACGGACAAAATTATTTGAAAGATATAAATAGAAAATCTGATTAGCTTTCTGTATAATATTTTTAAATGCATAATTAAAAAACCTTTCTCTCCTTACATAAAGAAACTAGCTCTAGATGGCTTTCCTGCTGAATTGCAGCAAACATTTAATACATAAAATCTTTCAGAAAACACAGAGTGAGGCAACATTTCTTAGCTCAGTTTTGCCTCAATATCAAAACTAGAGCTACTGCGATGAAGTTACAAAGAAAACACAAGATTCTCTATTCAATTTAATAATTTAAATGCAGATAGTGGTCAATGAGGTTTATCTCAGGAAGGCAAGGTTAATTTGACTTTTTCAAATTAGTTGATGTAATTCACCATGTAAAGAAAATAAAAAGAAAAACCTTTTATGATTTCAATACACTATATTAAAAATATTAAAAAATTTAAAAAAAGACAAAAGGGGCCAGAGCGGTGGCACAAGCAGCAGGGCATTTGCCTTTCAAGCACTGACCTAGGATGGACCGCAGTCTCCCAAATGGTCCCCCAAGCCAGGATCAATTTCTGAGCTCATAGCCAGGAGTAACCACTGAGCATCACTGGACGTGGCCCAAAAACCAAAGAGAGAGAGAGAGAGAGAGAGAGAGAGAGAGAGACAGACAGACAGACAGACAGACAGACAGAGACAGAGAGAGAGAAGTGTGCTTGATAAAATCAAGTCCCCATTCCAGACAAGAACTTTCAGAAACTGTAAATGGAAGAAATGACTTCATTCAGACCCAGACTTTATTTACAATGATCAGAATAGATACTTTTTTTTTTCAAAAATAAGATTTGAGGGGCCTGGGAGATAGCATGGAGGTAAGGCGTTTGTCTTTCATGCAAAAGGTCATCGGTTCGAATCCCGGTGCCCCAGATGGTCCCCCGTGCCTGCCAGGAGCAATTTCTGAGCATGGAGCCAGGAGTAACCCCTGAGCACTGCCGGGTGTGACCCAAAAACAAAACAAAACAAAAAAATCGCTCCTGGCAGGCTCAGGGGACCATATGGGATGCCAGGACTTAAACCAACTTGAACCACTGTCCTTCAACATGCAAGGCAAATGCCCTACCTCCATGCTATACCAGCTTTTAACACCTGTAACATTCAGTGTTGTTCTTAGCAAGAAAATATATACAAACCCAAAGTTTAGATGCTGTACAGTAATATCATTAGGCATACACAGAAGTTCCTAAGAAATTGAAAAAGAGTTATGGAGATATTTTGAGCAAAACTTGGAGTACAAAGCTGCTTTCTATATAATTACCAAAAGGAGACAAGGAGAACAAGGGGTAAGATTAGGTGGGCTAGCCAATACAACTATAGTAAGGGCACAGTATGTACTTTAGCATTTAAAAAGTTCAGTGTACCTCTATTTTTAACAAGAAACAATCAGATAGGTTTCTCAATAAAATAAAAATAGTCAGTAGGGATTTTATTTATTTATTTTTGCTTTTTGGGCCACACCCGATGACTCTCAGGGGTTACTCCTGGCTCTGTGCTCAGAAATCGCTCCTGGCAGGCACAGGGGATCATATGGGATGCTGGGATTCAAACCACCATCCTTCTTCATGTAAGGCAAACACCCTACCTCCATGCTATCTCTCTGGCCCCAAAACAAAGAATTTTATAAAGAAAAACAAATTGTACTTGCACTGGTTAAATTATAAAGACTTAGGGGCTGGGCGGTGGCACTGGAGGTAAGGTGCCTGCCTTGCCTTCGCTAACCTAGGACGGACTGCGGTTTGATCCCCCCGGTTCCCCATATGGTCCCTCGTGCCTGCCAGGAGCGACTTCTGAGTGAATAGCCAGGAGTAACCCCTGAATGTCACCAGGTGTGGCCCAAAAAACCAAAAAAAAAAATTATAAAGACTTGTAATAGGGGCCAGGCGGTGGCGCTGGAGGTAAGGTGCCTGCCTTGCCTGCGCTAACCTAGGACGGACCGCGGTTCGATCCCCTGGTTCCCCATATGGTCCCCTGTGCCTG
>PVKC010034141.1:0-13785 GCA_004027635.1 Crocidura indochinensis | reverse complement strand
TTTTTTTTTTTTTTTTGGTTTTTTTTTTTTTTGGTTTTTGGGTCACACCCGGCAGTGCTCAGGGGTTACTCCTGGCTCCATGCTCAGAAATTGCTCCTGGCAGGCACGGGAGACCATATGGGGCACCGGGATTCGAACTGATGACCTTTTGCATGAAAGGTAAATGTCTTACCTCCATGCTATCTCCCGGGCCCCTGCTGTTCCTTAATTAATAGTCCTTCACACTGAATTCACTGAATTACATAAGAGATAGTAGCTGGTCATCTTATCAATGTCCCATGATTTTTGCTTACATTGGTTTACATAACTATAATAGCATTAGAAGAATAGATGAGAATATATTTAAAGTACCCACACCAGTGTTTGACAAGCACTACCTAATAAATGATAGGCATTATTAGTATTAAGTATTAAAGCAAACATATATTATTTTATGAATTATGTAATATTTGTTAGGGTCATATTGAAAATTTTCCACACTCTTGAAAAGAAGAAAATAAGTTGTAAACCTTATCAAATAGCTTTATATGTTCTATTGTATTTATTTAGAAAGTAATGAATTTTTGAGATATTAACCAGTACTTTGTGTCTATTTCGGTTGGCCCCTGCCTTGAAATCCATTTAAGAGGCAGAATCTATTAAGAAAAAGTCTAAGAAATTCATTGATCAAATTGATTTCAAATAATTTCTAGGATCAGATGGTGGCAAGTTTGTGTTGAAAGTCAGGATTCATTGAAGAATGACAAAGCAATTTCTAGAAGTGAGAAACTTAGAGAACAGAGCCTTAAGTTACAAAGTACAATACACTATATAGGGTGTGGGATATTTTTTCAAGGAAGCAAACTGATGATGAGAAAATTCAGAACTTCAAAGAACAGGAAGAAAGTCAGGCGATTTGGGAGTAGTATTTCTAAAATAGGATTCCATTATAATTGGCAGAAGAGATTACTGGGTCCAAAACCCAGAAGTTTATGATCACCTATTGGATTAAAAAATTACTAGAAGAGCAAGATAGAAATCAAGGGAAATTGAATTCCATTTGGTAGGTGAGAGAGTTCAAGGTATGGTAACCAACAAAGAATAATCTCAATATAGGGGGGAAGAGAAGAGGATATGGGCAGGCAGCTGGAACTTGAGATCGCATTCTTAAATGTGCTAATTGAGAAAAGCTGAGAACACTACAGTCCTAAAAAGAAGCAGACATTAATTAGGACAAGACAGCAGCATGATTTGGATTCTATCAGTAGATTTACACAGTACCCAAACTCCAAGTTTCAGCTTGTAGTAAACAGCACAGCATATCCAGGCTGTGTAGGGCTCTCACAAAACAAAGGAGAAAGATTAGAAATGGGAAAACGCCTACAGTTTCCCATTATCACTCCATCCCATAATCCGGAGTGCACACCAAGTTCCTAAACCCATTGAAAGATAAATATTAGAAATTAGGAAAGAGACAGTCTCGTAGAAAAAAAAAGAGAGAGAGAGAGAAAGCACTCAAGAAATTTGACATTCAGGGGCCGGAGGGATAGCACTGCAAATAGGGGTTTGCCTTGATTGTAGCCAACCTGGGACTAACCCAGTTGCAATCCCATGCCAGGAGCAATTTCTGAATGCAGAACCAGGAGTAATCCCTGAACACTGCCAGTGTAGCCCCAAACCACTCCCCAATAAAGAAAGACATTTGATATTTAAATTAAGAAATAGGGCCGGAGAGATAGCATGGAGGTAAGGCAACCGAAGTCAGTGGTTCGAATCCTGGCATCCCATATGGTCCCTTGAGCCTGCTAGAAGCTACTTCTGAGCATAGAGCTAGGAACAACCCCTGAGCGCTGCCGGGTGTGACCCAAAATTAAGAAATATTAACTATCATAAGCTCTTAGAAAGGAATGTATTTTGTTTCTGCCATTCTAATTGATCTCATTTTCTACTGTCATTAGCAGGCATGGAGGAATGAGATTAAGAATAGCTATACTACAGAAAATAAGGACTTCTACTTTCTAAGAAATAGTATATCTTAAAAGTCTTTAAGTTAAGCCTATAAATTACAGTGCACTTGGCTAACTTCATCATGCTACAGTGGACCTGATATACTTAGAGGAAGATCTAAGCTCATGCATCACCCAAACAGGTAAAATATGATCATCCATAAATCTAAGCATGTATGCTCTTACTAAATAGAAATCTCACAAGTCTATTACAACTGACCAAGAAATCAAAGGAGATGTGGGATTATGACTCAAGCATGTTTCATTTCATGACTGATTTCTTAGCATGGAGAAATAGATTTCTGCGAGAGCCTTGGGAGTCTGATGTTCTATGCTAAATACAATTTCATATTTTTCTAAGAAGCTTTGACAGAGTAAAGCTAAGTACCTATTATAAACAAAACTAATGTTCAAGTAACTTTCCAGTGACATGACTTTCATACAAGTTCTAATTTCAATGTTCTAAACTATAATCTCCAGCATGCACAAAACCTCTTCTTGCTCAAAATTTAAGGTTTGCTCAAGATGGAGTAGCTTATGATATATAAATTATGAATATTTATCTTAATTAGTAAAATAAAAATTAAACATTAAGGCCAGTTTCTAACAGTCAGGTTCTAAAAGCTAGCACTAAAAGCTACTAATGCTAGGTTTATAGCACTAAAAGATAGCATTTTTAAAAACACAATTATATCAGATAAAACTTGTCAATATATGAAGTTACAAAAAGCTATTATTAATTTATTATCCCAAATTATATTTAAATAGTGAATGTATGCAATGTATCTTAGAAGATATACACATCAGCCCCTCTTTAAATAAAAAATTCAAATCCAATTTGTACACTCCTTAAAGAAAATGGAGTAGAGAGATAGTACAGGGGTAAGGTAATTGCATCGCATACAACCAGCCTGTTCTAATGCTTAGGCACTTATATGGTACCCTGAGCATAGGAGTGATCCTTGTGCACAGAGTCAGGCATAAGCCCTGAGGATGCTAGATGTGGCCCCAATGGCCCCCAAAAACTGTGTCAGAAAAAAACTTTATGAAAACTCCTCGTTAAAAGAAATGGGAAGACATGATTTTAATTATAATTAATACTTTGAATAATGGTTAAAATTATGATAGTACAAGGGAAAAGTTATCTGTCAAAAGTATTTAGAAAGGACTAGGATTCCTGTTTAAGTGAGAAAAAATAAAAAAAAAAAACACCACTGTTATTTAATCATACCTGAGAGATTCAAAATATATTATCTTTAAGCCTCGCTCACTAGATAAAACAGTAAAATATCTTTGGGTATACATGACACTGAATGGAATCACACTAATATAGCTGGTGCTTTTGGTCTTTATTAAGGAGATTTATTTCTATTTACCTGGGTCCCGCCTTTTAGATAAAGAACATTAATTGAATGGAAATCAGCCAATGTTCCAGAGCATATGGCAAATGCAGAGTTCGTTTTATTCTATAGATAAATGAGGGAGGTGTCTCATTTTCCTTTTCTGCCACTGCCAGAATAGTTCTCAGTGCTCAGTAAATTATGTGCTGTATTAAAAATGGTTTGTAGTGGAGGGCAAAGTTCCTATGTGTCTCCACTTAACCATTCCCAGCAGAACAAAAGAGTGGATTTATTTGGACTGGGATCTAATGGAAGTCGGTTAAGAGCTTCTCACTGAATTCTTTTCAGTAAGAGTTCTTGAGTAAACCTGAGAAATTGCTTCACAGGATGGATCTTACACTCATTCAGAAGCCCAGTCCTGCAGCTAGAAGCAACATTCACGGGTTTAACTGGGAGAATTTTTGTTATTTTAACATGACTGGTTCTATTTATAAAGTTGCACAATCCATTTGGTTTCTTCTTCCTCCCTGTCTGAGACACAGTTTGCATAAAGAAACCACAATCATTACATAATAGTATTGCCAGGAAATCTAAGTGTTGTTTTCTAGGGAAGAGTAAAAACTTGCACCTTGACTTATTTCTTACTCATGCTAAATATGCTCTTCGGGGCATTTTCTTTTATCTCAAGAAAGAACATTCAAGTTCTTCCTGTAATTATTCAAAGACTGTTCTTGCTATTGGACTGTTTTTATGGCAGTTTACAGATGTTCTATAAATGGGAGCCAGATGCACAACAGGAAGCACCTACTGCCAAGCACTTTAGAGGGAGCAACACATCCGCATGCAAAGCTGGGTGGTAAGACATTGGAACAAGAGTTTACACACCCACATTAAAGGAGATAAAGCAAAAGTCAAGAGAGATATTGGGATTAAGTCCAATTCTCCTTTTAACTCAATGCCTTTGTACCAATAGAGTATGCTTATAAAAGTCTACATAAAGGGAGGGTGGTAGATTGGAGAGCTTTCCTCGAAAGGGTAAATCCATACATTACAAAGATAGTAGACAGAATAGACACATAGCAGATCTAGGATTTCCCGACAAATTCTTCAAAAAGTACATTTAATTTAAAGCACTATTTGATAAAAAAAAAAAACCTGCAAAGGAGAAAGGAATATATCAGGGTTTATATACACATTCTAGTTGTACAGTATCTTTGCTCTTATTTTATTCAGAAGAACAAATAAAGCTGGCACTGGATCATTGTCTCCATGGAACACTGATATTCAGCATTCTGCTAGCAATGGATAGAATGGGATACCAGTATAAAAAGTTTAAAAAAGTATAAAAATATCCTCCCTGCAATCCTTTGTAGATATTTTTCTATCAGTAAAATTTATCTTCTAATTCATTCAATTTGCTTTGTTTTATATACTTAAAAAGGACTAAATATGCTCAATCCTAAGGAACTGATTATCTGCGTGGGATAACTAGTCAAAATATGATGCATTTCTTCCCTAAACTTAAAGTGCTTTGTTATTGTGATGGAATTTTCCCTTTATCCAATAGAAGCATGGAAGAAAAAATATCTTAAAGATATTTCTGAAAATAAGATTCTCACACATATAAGTGTCTCTATTAATTTGAAGTGGTGACAAATGAGCTCTTATTATACATACCAAACATTGCAACAAAGATCTATTGTTAAAGTGTGGATTTTCTCCCAAACCATATCCTATCTGAAAGAGGAGAATCTTGCTGAAAAGCAAAATGAAAATCTTTTTTGAGTGTAATCTTTGTGGTAGATTGCAATACCTTAATATATTACCACATTCAACTCAGGACTTGAACTCAGGGAACTGATTTATGCTTGTTTAATTAAAAACTCCAAAGAAACACACACACACACACACACAAACAGGGCACTCATTATTGTAAAAACACAATTAAAGTGACCTGGATAAAGAAGAACCAGACTTAAACACTGAAAACTAGTAAAATAAAAGTGATTCTTCTTTGAATAATGAAACTATTTAAATTATAATAATTATGGTAAAGAAATAGCATGTTCTACTAAAACTGAATAAAGAACTGACTTGTCTGACAATGGAGTTTTATTAAATAAGGCAATCCTTAAAACTGATAGATATAAAATATATTCCAACTGCAACAAAGTGAGAATAATTATTATAATAATAAAATAAAAGAATGAGAAAAATTTTAGTAAGAATTAGTGTGATCATCCATATCACTTTGTGGTTAACTATGAAATTCCCCAAAGAAGAACCTTTCAGTGTTAAAATCATAATAATTCTAGATAAACTAGCAGAATTATTTGTGCAATACAGACTCAATTGAATTTTCTATTTGAATGTTTTTATTCCAGACGGGCTTTGGGATGCTATGTGGATAAATAGTAAGTGAAGGCTGGAATAAAAATTATAAATATTATTTAAGATACTAAAATGCTATATCCAAACATTCTCAAAGGAAATATTTCCTGCATGCTCCCAGCAAAATAGCTCCTGTTGTGGGTACTCAATAACTATTGTTTGCTTAACCTTCATGTAAAAATCAAATTTTAAGTTCAAACTCCAATGTGTATACCAAGTGTCAGGATATGCCTTGTGAAAAAGTAGCCCTATTTTAGAATACAAGAGGTCAGAACCAGTAGATATAGCCTGTGGGTGGAATCAGCAGAAAGGAACAGCAAGAACATATTTTTGTCATTGATAAACCCTGTCTTCAATGTAAGAGGGCAACACACAAATATGGATATCAAAACACCAGACAAAAGAAGGAAGAAATGGCTATAAAGCAGATGGTTTGAAGATAAAGGAAATTTAAGTCAGAATCCAATATATACATATATATCAAAATAATAATATCACTCTGCAGAATTCAGTAAGTTGTCTCCTCTAAAGCACAGATATATAATTTTTAAAATACAAGCATTTGGGAGCAATAAAAAGAAATATACAATATGTATAGTTTTTAGAGTCTGAAAATCAAGCAACTTAACATTCATTCAAGCTAAAGAAAACAATAAATAATGTCAAAGTGAAGGAGAAACAAAGCCCGCTCATTTTTAATCAATTTATTTTTTGGTTTTGGGGTCACACCAGCAGCACTCAGGTTTTGCTTCTGGCTCTGCATGCAGAAATCGCTCCTGGAAGGCTCAGGGAATCAAAGGGATGCCAGGGATCAAACCCAGGTCTGTCCCCGGTCCGTTGAGTACATGGCAAATACCCCTGGCTTGCTCTTTAAAGCCTACATTCTCCCTTGAACCTCTGTCTATCTATCTGTTTATCTCCTTTATTGTACTCTTGAGAAGTCTGAGTTCTCTACATTATTTCTATCTCTATCTCTCTCCCCCTTCACATTTTACTAAACAAATTTCATTAAATAAACACTGCCTTGCTTCACTCAAAAAAAAAAAGGTGGCAGCAGCAAGCATATATACTCACTATACAACTAAATTTAATACCAATTTAAATAATGTATAAGTTTACCATGCACTGGAAAGAATTCATTTGATGTACTTTTCTTCATGTTTGCTTACTGAAAGGGTTCTAATTAAATTGCTTCCATCAAGAACTATTGGTGGGTCTGTCACGTATATACATTAGGTCCATCATGAAACCAATTTGCAATATGCTGAGAGAAGTTGTATGTGGTTTCCAGGCCAAGAGAGCAGATAATACTTCGCACAGTCATTTAATAAAACATTTGACAACACCGATAGGCTATAATGTATTTATTCCACTATCTGTGTTCAGTAACTTAGCCCAGATTCTTTAAAAAAAATTGGGGAGTTAAATTGATTTAAAACATTCTATAAGTTTCAGGTTTACATTGCTAAATTATAGTATTCGTAGGTACTCTAAATTTTACTTCTAAGTTGCTGGTCTTACAATGGCTTGACATTTCTGGTTCCAAGTTCATATGGAATGTAATCAGCTCCAGTAACATAGAAGTGATATATGATATATGGAGTAACAGACTAGAATGGGAGGAAAGAAAGTAGGTAAAGAGATCTTCATGTGAGGAGAAGTTGAAGAAGTCTTGAGACCACTATTATGTTTTTATGTGATAATTTTCAAATCCTGATTAACTATCAAATACTCTCTTGTACATCTAATTATTAGCATTAATCTCCATGACCTCAATATTTTTCTTTTAAGGGTAGTATTTGGGTGATTTATTGATAAACTGGTACATACTTGAAGATGCCTTAGAATATTCCATCTACTTCCCGTTGTTAATAAACAGTTGATTAAATTGAATAATAAAAGCAATGAAAAATAAACTATTACATTATGCCACCTAGACTACAGGATTTAACTGCTATAAAATTTGTTATTGCCTTTATTGATAGAAATAGAAATTCTGCCCACCCCAAATTTTTGATTTTACAAGATTTCTTCACAACATTAAAATATAGCTAAGAGAGAGCACATCTATCCAAATTGCTTCAAGTCATCTTGCTGGGTAAAGATTGTTATTGCCCTCTCAACTGGTGTCTATCTCCAAGCAGAATTGCAACTTGTTTTTAATCACTTTTAATCACTTCATCAAACAGTAAAGAATAGGCAACTATCAAATTAATCGACTCTCTACAGATATTTAATTCCTCTACTGTTCCAAGTGACTAGAAATCCAACGAAAATTTTTCTTAAGCAAAATGATGGTTGGGAAAGAAAAGTAATTGGAATTGAAATCTGTCAAAGATTAATTGAATTCTCCTGACAGTCCAGAGGTCACTTTGTTTTCTCATTATATGACTCAGTGTCCACAAAAGAGAGAAAATAATATAATTGACTTTACTAGGGTTTCAATACTGTTGAGAGGAGAGAGACAGAAAGTGACAGAGATAGACAGTGAGATAAAGAGAAAAGGGGAGAATAAGTCAAATAAACCTAAATTGTGATTCCCACCCCCATCATATCAGTTTCTGCATTTGAAGATATAGTAACAATGATAATAATAACATGGAAAAAGTATCCAACTGGTTGTAGAAACTAGAAAATTATTAGTTATTTTACAATGAATATTTTGGAGGAAAAGCAGATTCATCTTTTCAGACATTTTAATTATGTGCATGGAATGACAGGAACAAACTATACACAGGTGGTTTTCTATGAGGAAGGCTCAGGTTCTGTCTCAGGCAGGGGTCTCAAGCTCAAATTGGGAGCTGCAGGAGGCAAAGTCGGGGTGAGGCAGGGCCGCATAAGGGATTTCGCTTACTGAATATTCACAATAAAAAATCGCATTAGTAAGAAAAACATCGCAAAAAATCGCATTAAACATTTGCATACCCTGAAAGGAACTGCTCAAGGTATGTGAATGTTTAATGCGATTTTTTTTCTTACTAATGCGATTTTTATTGCGATTATTCGGTAAGCAAATCATCGCAAATACTGAGATATTTGAAGGCCGGCCACGGGCCACTTAATGTTGTACGGAGGGCCGCAAATGGCCCGGGGGCCGCAAGTTTGAGACCCCTGGTCTTAGGCATCACACAATCTCCCATAATTACCAGGAGTAATCCCTGAGCACAGAGACCCTCCCCCAATTTAAACCAAAAAAAATAAATAAACACACAAATATGCATAGTTTATCTTGCTAGATTTGCCTCTCATCTATTTTGAGAAATTTATAGAGTTGTTTGGGCCAAATTTCACTTTACCATATTCATCATGTCTATGTTTTTGGGTGTCTCTTCCTTTTCTGAATTTGTATGTACATAGCCATGTCATCATCCTGTTTGTCATCTATAAATTACAAATTCCTTACTTATTCAGTACCCATATTGCTATTGCCTTCATTCATGTTTATTTATCTTACCTATAACTGACATCATATAATGATTAATAATATGTAGTTTTCAAAACCCAACAAGAATCTCATGACTTGGTAAGCACTAACCAATCTCGAATGTTCTTTTCTTCATAGGTGCTTAGCTTAGTCAATTAATTCTTCAAAATATGGTTGAAATGGTTGTTTCTTATACTGACAAGGAAATTAGCAGGTGAATAAACAAGTATTACCTGTTCTTCGCTATTTAAATCATTAATGCTACTAGTTTGTGTTAAATAGTAACAGCTATATTAGGCAATAACAAAAAAATCTTGTTTGTCATTTGGGGGGCATAACCAAGGGTTTGCACTCAAGAATCACTCCTTGCAGTGCCCTGGAGACCATCTGGAATGCTGAAGTTTAAACCCAGGTCAAGTTAGTTAATGGCAAATTGTACTATCTCTCCATCCTTAAAAATTAACGTCAAGGACAACTATGCCATAGGTAGTCTGTTGGCACAAGTTTATGTGCACTTCCTCACTAATTTTCAAAACAAGTGTAAGGGGAAGCTTATATAATTGTCCTCATCTTATATCTAAGAAGCTGAGACTTAAATATTGATTCTCCAAGTTCACTTCATATGAAATGCCAGGGGATCGAACCGTGATCCATCCTAAGCTAGTGTGGGCAAGGCAGACGCTTTACTGCTGCACCACTGCTCCAGCCCTCAGGATTGATTTCTGAGTGCATAGCCAGGAGTAAACCCTGAGCATCACAGGATATGGCCCCAAAAATAAACAAACAAAAAAATACAAATGTTAGAAAATGTAAAAGATATATTTTAAATATATTAGTTAGCTTTTATAAAAACAGAGTAAGTGAACAGAAAAGTAAACACATTTAAGTATTGGATGAGGTAGTGGTGATGAACACAAATTATTATTTTACATTTATATCTGCAAGACTGAAAGAAGATTGATTATATAAATAGGGCAAATGAAATAATAACTGTATATTAAAAATCAAACTTGAACAGTTGGGGAACATTAATTGTAAATCAGCATTTTAAAACTGAATTTGTTTTATTTTACTCTAGACATATTTCATAATATTACGATACTATTTTATACTATTACAGGTGGATATGATAGCTGGTACATAGACAATACTGACATGATATCACCAAAATGTCTACAAGAATAAGATTGGTCACTTCTTGCCCATAACACAGAATTAGTAAGTCTGAAATGTTTATCTCGAAAATTTTGAGTCCCAAGTATCCACTGAGGAGGAAATATTAGAAAATTAAGAGAAATAGGACAACAGGACAAAATCAGGAAGGAGAACAAAAAGTAAATAATACAATTCTTACCCTTAGAAAAAAATCTTGAGCCTTATTTCATTTGATTGCAACATTTCTACAAATGGTTACTCAAGGGAAATATATGTAGGGTAATGAAAAACAGAGCACTATTCTAGTGGAGAAAAATGTTAATATTCAAGGATCATTAAAATATTTTTCATTCTATCACTCCAACAAAGAACCATTAATGATTTACTTTGAACATCAGCTATCATCAGAAAAAACGATCATGTTTCTTTAAGTAAAAAAATAGCAAAATGTGCAATTCAGCAGAAAAAGGCATTTGTTAAGGATCATCTGGGACCTGAGGATGACCTAAGCAGCTGTAGGCCAGGCAGCTCTGGAAGTGGTATCATGTGAGTAAGCCAATGGGAGTGTCCAGAGACCTCTACAATCAGGCAGCTTCTCCAAGGAGGAAACAGATGGAGGCACCTCTTCAATGCCTAGTCACTGGTGTATTTCTATTGTGCATGGGAAAAATCTTAGTTCTGTCATGCAGTTAGTTTCTGATCAGTTAGTTTCTGATCGCTTTGTAACTTGACTATATACAATGATTAGTACATTGCAAATCACTAGTGAGGCTTGTTAATTTCCAATAACAAATCTCAACTGACTATACAGATATCAAATTGATCAATAGCCTCCCTCCTGACAACAGCAAATGTCTTTTTTGGTACAATGTTATTTACAATTTAAGAATAAATGTTTGATGGTACCAATCAGGCCTGGTTTGAATCACTATTCTCCTATACTCAAATGCTGAAAATATCAGTAAACAATATCACCCCTCTCCATCCCAATCCCTTCATCTACAGAATGGGAGGTAGTAACAATACCAGAAGCCTTCCCTAATGTCCACCTAAAAATGTCTTCTGACATATATAATCAAATTTTAATCTGTTCCTTTAATGTTATTCTTAAATCTGTTTTAATTATAATGCTCATATTTATAGTAATCTACAAATATTAAAAATTAAAACAGTCTACTCACTGGATATTTTTCCATTTAATTTTTTCCTAAATGTATAAGTATTATAAAAAATAGAACAATTGCTTTATATATTGAGTCTAGCATGCTCATTAAAATCTAAATACTTTATTAAGTCTTTTCTGAATGCTTTACAAATAGATTTCTCTTATCTGTAAAATACTACAAAAACAATGTCCCCATAAGCTATATTATTGATAGTGACATATTTAATAGCCTATATTACTATTTATTTTTAAAATAATTTGTTCAACTATTTTGTTTTATTTTTATTTACTTATTTATTTTTTGGATTTTGGGGCCACACCTGGTGACGCTCAAGGGTTACTCCTGGCTATATGCTCAGAAATCGCTCCTGGCTTGGGGAATCATATGGGACACTGGGGAATCAAACCATGGTCTGTCCTGGGTCAGCTGCATGCAAGGCAAACACCCTATCGCTGTGCCTCTGCTCTACCCCTGTTTTTTTTTTTAAGCATTAGTAGTTTTAAATTAATGGCATAATAATCTTGACCTATCCTTTCCTTACAACTAGTTGAATAATAAAATCAAACAATATCCATACCACTATGCACATCACTGTCATTAATCATTCAAAAATCTTTCCCAAATATTTCCCAACCAGATGTAACCATCTCTTAAGCTCCATACTTATTTTATTTAACTTTAAAACAGAGAAAAGGATTAAGGCCCTTTCCTTGCATTCCAGAGACCCTGGCTTGACACCCAGGCACTGCATATGATCTTCTCAGCAGAATGCCAGGAAAAGCCTCTTGAGCAATGCAGGGTGTGGGGCCACAAATCAAAATTAATTGATGCAATAAAATAAAACTGCAAAAGTGGGTAAGAGTTGAAGAAAAGACAATACCTACAAAATGTCTCAGTTGTACCACAGAGAAAGAGTGCACTGTCCATAGCTAAAAGTAGGCTTTGAAGGACTAATTCTAAGTTCAAATAAAAATTTTTGCTTCAACTTAGTAGTATAATTTTAGCATCTTATTTTATGAAGGTCCCATGCTATCTAAGCCCCTCTGTATTCCTCTGTAAATATGGACTCTTTGAAATGTAGCATGAATACAATAACTATCCTACCATGCAGCTGTTTAAAAACTTAATTTTATAATAATATAAAGAAAGCTTGAGTTTGTACAGAGAATCTAGGGAATAAGGGTATGTCCAAGAAGCTGGAAATGAGAGTGGATATCAAAGACTAAGATTAAATTTGAAAAGGCTGGTAATTGAGAATTTTTTAGTGGTAGGAATGACCAAAATATTTTATAATTAAGGATACCTAATTCTTAATTGTTTGTCACTTTTTGAACCATACAATTCAAACCCTCTTTCAGAGCTGTCAGCTCTAGAATTTTAAGCAAAACGTCCAAAGTCACTATCTTTCTCATTTGAATAAACTTATAAGAATAATTTAGAAACAATAAATAATAATCAAGACATACATTAACCAATTCAAGAAAAGTCAGAAATTAATACTAGAGAGCTAATAAATAAAAAATTAGGGCCTGGGTAAGAGTATATTGGGTAAGGCACTTGCCTTGCATGTGGCCAAGTGATTTCAATCCCCAGCACCCCATATAGTCTCCCATATGAGGATGTCAGGAGAGACCCCTGAACCGAATACTGTTATTCCCCTGGGGGAAGCACAGGTATAAACTGTGTCAATGGGGGTACCAGGGCATAGGATGAGAGGCCCAACCCAGTATGACAGGAAGGATCCCAGGTCAGGGGGGTAGTTGAGAGTAGGGAAGAAGGGGCTGATATAGTGATTTTGACATGTACTTTGCATGAGTCAGATTTTACTTTCATTCCTGGTGCCATTTGGTCCCCAAAGCATCACCAGGTATAGCCCTGCTGGCCTTGAGCACAGCTGGGGTTGCCCTAGTGCCCCAGGCATTGTAGGGCCAGAACATTTACACCTCATGACTCTGGCATTAAACTATAAACATTAGCTTAGTCAAGAATTGCTGGGGGTGGGCCTAGAGTCCCTGAGCACCACACAGAAAGTCTCCCAACCAAAATAAATGCTGAGCAGGGGGGAAGTGAAGTCTGGATACACATGACATGACTTACTTGGGAATGGAGTTGGCTCTTGTTAAAGGATAGTAAAACGCTACCATCTGAGGTCCTGCATCAGAATAGAGTCAAATATGATGTGATTGCAGGAGACTGGACAACAGTTGGAAGAAGACAAGAGCTGGATGAAGGAATTGTAGAACATATGAAGTAACCAACGATGTTTCATTAAGAAGGATAGCCAAAGTATCAGGTGGTGCAGTAGAGAGTTCTTTTTTTTTTTT
>PVKC010034140.1:0-13728 GCA_004027635.1 Crocidura indochinensis | reverse complement strand
GGAAGGAAGGAAGGAAGGAAGGAAGGAAGGAAGGAAGGAAGGAAGGAAGGAAATCTCCCTCATGAAACCACAATGAAGCAAATAACTGAACAAATGAAAATGCAGGGGCCGGAGAGATAGCACAGCAGCATTTGCTTTGCAAGCAGCCGACCCAGGACCTAAGGTGGTTGGTTCGAATCCGGCATCCCATATGGTCCCCGGTGCCTGCCAAGGGCTATTTCTGAGCAGACAGCCAGGAGTAATCCCTGAGCACTGCCAGGTGTGGCCCAAAAACCAAAAAACAAACAAACAAAATGGAAAAGCAGGTTAGAAGAGGTAACTCTACCTTATGGACTGATTCCAGCTTGTAAATGAAGAAAGAAAAAACAACTGAAAATAGGGTGGGGAGCAGAGTCAATGGGCTAGATGGTTTGGCTGGCATGTGGAGATCCCAGATTCCATTCCCAGCCTCATACAGGTCCCCAAGCACCAAGGGATTGGGCCCAGGGATCCCCCAGCACTGCTTAAAATATCCTCCCTCCATTAAAACATGGGTCCAGAGTTATAAAATAGTGGGTCGAGTGCTTGCCTTGCATCTGACCAACCTGGTTCCATCCCCGACACCCCATATAGTCCTTTATCCATCACCAGCAGTGATAGTTGAGCTCAGAACCAGAAGTAATTCCTGAGCACTGTCAGGTGTGGTAATAAATAAATAAATAAATAAATAAATAAATAAATAAATAAATAAATGGAACAGTGGGGAGGGCATTTACTGGCAGTTTGGTTCAATCCCCAGCATCCTATATGGTCCCTGAACCCTACCAGAAATTCCTGAGGCAAAGCCAGGAATAACCCCTGAGCATTGCCAGGTGTGGCAAAAATAAATAGATAAATAAATAAATTTAAAATTATTTTAAAAAAACAAACGAACAAAAGAACGGAAGGCAAAAGAAATAGTACAGGGTTAAGGTCCTTTCCTGGCACATGGTAAGCCCCAGTTTGAATCCCTGGCATTACATATGGTCTCTTGAGCACTCTTTGGAGTGGTGACCTCTGAGTAGACCCAGGAGTAAACCCTGAGCACTGCTGGATGTAGCCCAAGAAAGAGAGACAGAGACAGAGAGAGCCTGAGTTTGTTTTAGAAGACACAAAATAAATTGCACTTGGAAAAAAAAGACCATTAGCAAGAAGAGCTGGCGGAATCCATACTCAACCCACACTTGAGCGAGTCCCAATGTCCCCAAGCTGACTTCTTTGTGTTGACAATTATATTCCTGTTATGCAAGATACTGCCATGAGAGAAACTGGGCAAAGGGCAAACAACCCTCTCTATACTGCTTGCAATTTCTCTACTTCTGAAAGTGGTAAAAGGTCCAGAGCCATAGCACAGCAGGTAAGGTGCTTGCCCTGCACATAACCAACCCAGGTTCGATCCCCGGCATCCCATAGGGTCCCCCAGGCACCACCCAGAGTAATTACTGAGGGCATAGCCAGGAGTAAACACTGAGCACAGCTGAGAGCAGTGGTCTAAACACTCATCCAAGAAAATGAAAATGTTGCCCCAAAAATAAGATGTGCAGTGTTTACTCCAAATTCGTGTTTAGTGATCACCGTGGGCAGGAATTGGAGATAAGCTGTGTCAGGGATGAAATCCAGGTCAGTCAAAGGCAAGGCAAGAATTTTTAAGGCCTGTGTTATCTCTCTGGTTCCAGTGTTGCAAAATTTTAAATATAGTTTAGATTAGAATGAACATTTCCTCATGGCAACCTTTCCCAACCCATTTCCTATACCCCACTAACAACAAAAATAAAAAAAAAAATTGGGGCAGGAGTGATAGTACAGTGGTAGGGTGTTTGCCTTGCATGCAGCTAACCCAGGATGGATCTGGGTTCAATCCCCAGCACCCCATATGGTCCCCCAAACCAGGAGCAATTTCTAAACAGAAGTAACCCCTGAGCGTCACTGGGTGTGATCCAAGAAACAACAAAAAAAAAAAAATCCGAAAGAATTTTTTTTGTTTTTTTTGGGTCACACCCAGCAGTGCTCAGGGGCCACTCCTGGCTATGCTCAGAAATCGCCCCCAGCAGGCTCAGGGGACCATATGGGATGCCAAGATTCATTCGAACCACTGTCATTCTGCACGTAAGGCAAACACTTTATCTCCATGCTATCTCTCCAGCCCCAAGAAAGAATTATTTTAAGACTTTTAGACTCAGAGAGATAATACACCAGTTAGGGCACTTACTTTGCACTTGGCTCTCTCCCAGATTAGATCCTCAGAACTCCACAGAGTCCTCCAAGTCTGCTAAGAATGATCCCTGACTTCAAAGCCAGGAATAATCTCTAAGTATTGCAGGATGTAGCCCAAAAACAAAAACAAAAAGATTCTTTGGATCAGAAAATTAGCATAGGGAGTAGGGCACTTGCCTTGCAAATGGCCAAGTCAGGTTTGATCCCAGTATCCCATAGGGTACCATGAACATAGTCGGGAGTAATTCCTTGGTGTAGAGCCAGGAGTAACCCCTGAGCATCAGCAAAAACCCAGAAATAAATTTTTTGTTGTTGTAGTTTTTAAGGCCACTTCCAGTAACACTCGGGGTTTATTACTGGCTCAGTGCTCAGAAATTACTCCTGGTAGGCTCAGGAAACTATATGGAATGCTGAGGGTCAAACCCTGGTTAGCCGCATGCAAAGCAATGCCCTCCCCATGTTATTGATCAGAAAGGAATTCCTTACAAATTTGTCCTTTTGGGGCTGGAGCTATAGCACAGTAGTAGGTTGTTTGCCTGGCATGCAGCACACCCAGAATGGACCAGGTTTGATCCCTGGAATCCCTTATGGTCCCCAGAGCTTCTCAGGATCAATTTCTGAACACAGAGCCAAGAGTAACCCCTGAGCACTACTGGGTGTGCCCACCCCCCAAAAAAAGAATTTCTTGTTTAGAAGCTGGAGAGATAATACAGCACAGAGGACTCTTGCCTTACACATGGCCAACCTGTGTTTGATTCCTGCATCCACTGTAGGCTCAGGGGACCAAAATGGAATGAGTGGTTCCTAAGAACAGAGTCAGGAAAAAGCCCTGAGCACCACTGGGTGTGTCTCCAAAACAAAAGAATGAATGAAAAAAATTGGGGGGGGGGTCACACCTGGCAGCACTCAGGGGTAACTCCTGGTTCTGCCCTGAGAAATCACTCCTAACAAGCTCAGGGGAACCATATGGGATGCCTGGATTCAAACTACCATCTGTCCTGCATCAGCTGCATGAAAGGCAAATGTCCTAGCACTGTGCTATGTCTCTGGTCCCTCTTGGTTATTTTTAGGAGGGATGGATTGGGCCACACACAACACTGTGCAGGAGCTATTCCTTGCTCAGTGCTCAGGGATCACTTGTGGTAGTATTTGGGGGACCTATGCAGGGCTGAGGATCAAACCAGGGTTTGCAGCCTGCAAGGCAAGGTCCTGACCCCTGTACTATCTTCTGGCCCTGTGTTCCCTTTGCAGCTGCTGTTTTACCAACATCTCACCACAACAAGATTGTCTGTCTCCAGCTGGATGTGAAGAGAAATTTTACACACTTTTTTTTGTGTGTGTGGGTGTCATACCTGACAGTACTCAAGGGTTACTCATGGCTCTGTGCTCAGAAATCACTCCTGGCAGGCTCGGGGGACCATATGGGAAGCCGGGATTCAAACCACTATCCATCCTGGATTGGCTGTTTGCAAGGCAAACACCCTAACATTGTGCTATCTCTCTGGCCCCAATGTTACATACTTTAAAATTGAATGATCGGGGCCCGGGAGATAGCATGGAGGTAAGGCGTTTGCCTTTCATGCAAAAGGTCATCGGTTCGAATCCCGGTGCCCCATATGGTCCCCCGTGCCTGCCAGGAGCAATTTCTGAGCATGGAGCCAGGAGTAACCCCTGAGCACTGCCGGGTGTGACCCAAAAACCAAAAAAAAAAAAAAAATTGAATGATCACTGGAAGATAACGTGTTAAATGAAATGAGCCAGAAGAAAAAGAGGATAAATACAGTGACGTCACTGATACGTGGTGTTTAGAGTAACTGCTTGAGGGAATGCAGATGTTTAAAGGGGGGTTGTCAGAACCAGAGAGATAGCATGGAGGTAGAGCGTTTGCCTTGCATGCAGAAAGACGGTGGTTCGAATCCCGGCATCCCATATGGTCCCCGAGCCTGCCAGGAGCGATTCCTGAGTGTAGAGCCAGGAGGAACCCCTGAGTGTTGCCGGGCGTGACCCAAAAAACAAAAAATAAATAAAAAATAAAAAATAAAGGGGGGGTTGTCTAGAACACTCTTGGCCCCAGAATAGAGTGAGGAGAAGGAAATAAGTAGAATGGAGGGCAAGACAGACAGCTGTGAAATACTGGGGAGCAGGGCCAATTGGTGGTGTTAAGAAAGGACAGGACTAAATATCTAAACTAGGGAATTAACAACCCTGAAATTATGATACCCAAACAACCAAACCAACAACCAAACCAAAAAGGTGCCTGTTATGATGGCAGTCTGGGGTCTGGGGAAGTGTGGGATGGATTCTAGGAACATAGATGGAGAGGGGTTGACACTGGCAGTGTGAAACATTGTATGTCTAAAGCTTAACCACGAATAACTTTGTATGTCACAATACTTTATATATTTTAAATCTATATAATTTTCGTTTGTTTGGTTTGGGGGTCACATCTGGTGGCACTCAGGAGTCATTCCTGATTCTGCACTCAGAAATCACTCCTGACAGATTCTGGGAACTATCTGGGATGCCAGAGATAGAACCCGGGTCTGTCCTGGGTTGGCTACATGCTAGGAAGATGACCTACTGCTGAACTATCACTCTGGCCCCAGGTAGGGTGTCTGCCTTACACGGTTCAACCCAGGTTCAGTTCCCAGCATCCCATATGGTCCCCGGAGCCCACCAGGAGTAAGTCCTGAACCGCTGGGTGTAACCAAAAATAAAATAAAATAGAATAGAAAAATATCACAAATGCTGATAATTGTTGAATCAGAGAAGAGGGTGTAGAAAGGATTTTGCACATTTTATTAAATTTAAGATTATGTAAAAGAAAATTCAAGTTTAGGGGCTAAGCATTTGTTTGCTTTGCACTCGGCTGACCCAGGACCTCAGTTAGATCCCCAGGGACCCATATGGTCTCCCAAGCCAAGAGCAATTTCTGAACGCATAGCCCTAAGTGGGGTCCAAAAAACAAAATAATAATAATAATAATTCAAGTTTAGTGCCAGAGAGTTAATTCAAAGCTGGAGCACAGCATACAAGAAAGTCCAGGATCTTACACTGCATGGTCCCCCAAATATGGCAGAAATGAATCCCCAAACACTGCACCAAGAGTAAGTCACTCCCTCAAATATCACCAAATGTGGCCCAAAAACAAGAAAAGTATTTTTTTAATTTAAAATTTCACAATATAGGGGACAGAGCAATAGCACAGTAGTAGGGCATTTGCCTTGCATGCAGTCAACCTGGGTTCATTCCTGGCATCTCATATGGTCCCCTGAGCCTACCAGGGGCTATTTCTGAGTGCCAAGCCAGGAGTGACACCATCAGGTGTGGCCCAAAAAATAAAAATAAATAAATAAAATAATAAAATTAAAATTTACAAAATAGGGGACCGGGCGGTGGCGCTGGAGGTAAGGTGCCTGCGCTAGCCTTGGACGGACCTCGGTTCGATCCCCCGGCTCCCATATGGTCCCCCAAGCCAGGAACGATTTCTGAGTGCATAGCCAGGAGTAACCCCTGAGCGTCACTGAGTGTGGCCCAAAAACCAAAAAAAAAAAAATTTACAAAATAGGGGTCGGGCCCGGAGAGATAGCACAGCAGCATTTGCCTTGCAAGCAGCCAAATTAGGACCAAAGGTGGTTGGTTCGAATCTCAGTGTCCCATATGGTCCCCCGTGCCTGCCAGGAGCTATTTCTGAGCAGACAGCCAGGAGTAACCCCTGAGCACTGCTGGGTGTGGCCCAAAAACTAAAAAAAAAAAAAACAAAAAAACAAAAAAAACAAAATAGGGGTCAAAGCAATAGCACAGCAAGTAGGGTGTCTGCCTTGCTCATGTCTGACCCAGGTTTGATCCCTGGCACCCATAGGGTCTCCAAAGCTCCTGCAAGTGTAATCCCTGAGCACAAAAACAAGAGTAACTTTTAGGGACCAGAGAGATAGCACAGTGGTAGGGCATCTGCCTTGAAAGCAACCAATCCAGGGCCCGGGAGATAGCATGGAGGTAAGGCATTTGCCTTTCATGCAAAAGGTCATCGGTTCGAATCCCGGTGTCCCATATGGTCCCCCGTGTCTGCCAGGAGCAATTTCTGAGCATGGAGCCAGGAGTAACCCCTGAGCACTGCCGGGTGTGACCCAAAAAAAAAAGTAACTCTTGGGCATAGGCAAGTGTGGTCCAAAAGCCAACATAATAAATAAACAAAAATTCACAAAATATTCCACAAAGTTTCTCTGTATCTCAGAATCAAAGTCCAAGAATATTTTCAAAGGGACCAGAGTGATAGTACAGAGGAAGAGCGTTTGCCTTGTATTTTGCCGATCAGATCAATCTCGGCCGGAAGTAATTCCTGAGCACAGAGTCAGGAGTAAGTCCTGAAGACCACCAGGTATGCCCCCCCCAAAAAAACAAACAAAAGAAAAAATAGAAGATTTATAAGATTACCAAATTATCCAGAAGCCCACAAGGTCAAATGCACAACATCTGGCATTCAACCAAGCATGAGTGGGCCAAGGGCAGGTCTGGAACTATGGAAGGTTAATAAGACACAGATATTTGAGGCCTTGATTTGACCCCTGGCAGCACATGCTCATTGTAGAGCACCACTAAAGCGGCCCCATAACTTACAAAACAAAATGACTGCATGGGGCCAGAGCAGTGACACAGGGCATAAGGTGTCTGCCTTGCATACACTAGCCTAAGATGGATCTCAGTTTGATCCCCCGGTGTCTAGTATGGTCCCACAAGCCAGGGGCAATTTCTGAACACATAGCCAGGAGTAACCCCTGAGCGTCACCGGGTATGGCCCAAAAACCCAAAAAAAAAAAAAAAAAAGTGACTGGCCTTCCACACTTAAGGCCTCGAGTCTGATCCCTAAATGTACCCACATGCTATCCCAGCAGCAACAGTGATGCCATTGGGAATCCAAAGCACAAGTGATTGGGGAGCCCCTTTGGGCACTAAGACTGCAGTCCCCAGGCATCCTAACAATAGCAGCAGCAACAGAAGAAGGCAGGAGAGGGGGAACACCAACAGGCCAGGGAACAGCGAGAGGGCTGAGCGGACATGTAAGCCCCAAAAAGAAAACAGTTTGTAGAACCAAGTATCAGGCTAAGTGAATCCCAACTTAACCGGTAGGAGCCCCAAGTTCAAACTTCAGCACATACTCAACAAATTGTGGGGCGTAATTCTACTGTTTTGTCCTGAAATGTCACCATGACATCCAGGGAGACAGTTCAATGGTCAGAGTCCATTGTTTGCACGCAGCAGGTCTCAGGTTCAATTCCCAGCACGCATGGTTTCCTAGGTACCACCAGGAGTAACCCCCAGATCCCTACTTGGGAGTAACCCCTGAATCTGGCCAGGGCACAGCCCCAAAACAAAACAAACAAGAAAGAATACCAGCCCTGTGCCAGGAACATTTCTGATAAAATTCACTTGTTTAACCAATTTTGAGCCCTGACACTAGGCCAGGCCGGTCTGTAATGGATTAACTTCATTTTACCCATGAAATAAAACCCTGGCACCAAAATATCCGGGCTCTGGCTCCCAGCCTCAAGAGCTTTGGTTCTGCGCTTTGGGTCGGGGGGTTTATGGTTTTTAGTGTTGTTGTTTGGGGACCACACAGGGTAGTGCTCAGGGGCTGCTCTCAGCTACTCTTGGTGGTGCTCAGGGGACCAGGAAATGTTTGGGATGGACTCCGGACAATCCACATGTGTGTGAATTCTGTGCTCACTTGGTCCATTACACTCTCAACAGCTTTGAAGCACCGAATCAAGAGAAGAATCCAGATGTGCTACAGCCAAGTCCACACCCGGCCTATGCACCACAGTGACTGGGAAAGCAAAAGAACACAATGTGTGTGTGGGGGGGGTGGGGGGTGAGTGGTAGCACAGTGGTAGGGTATTTGCCTTGTGTGCAGTCCATCTAGGTTCGATCCCCAGCATCCCATATGGTCTCCAAGCCTTCCAGGAGTGTTTCCTGAGCACAAAGTAGCTCCGGGAGTAGCCCCTAAGCATCACCATGTGTAGCCAAACAAAAACAAAAAAAGAATAATAAGTGACCTGAGTGATAGCACAGTGGTAGGGCATTTGCCTTGCACACAGCAAACCCAAGATGGACCTGGATTTGATCCCCAGCATCCCGTATGGTTCCAGGAGCAATTTCTGAGCTCAGAGCCAGGAGTAACTCCAGAGTACCACCAGGTATGCCCCCCTCCCAAAAAAAAAAAAAAAAGAACAATTGGAGTTGGAGCAATAGTGCTGTGGGTTTGCCTTGCATGCTGCCAACCTGATTCAATCTCCAGCACCACATATGGTCCCCAAGTCAGCCAGGAGTAAGCTGTGAGCACTGACAGGTGTGGTCCAAGAAAACAAGGGAAAGGAACATATAGGGAATAGGAGAAATTTTACATGATTTTAAGTGCTTGCAGTCCCATGATTCCCTGGGAATTTCTAGGTATGGCCAGGAGACCCCCCCCTATCAAGTATCATCAGGGTTACCCTGAGGAATCCTAACATCACAGAGACCAACCAGCACCACATTCTTGGGCTCTTGAGCTCTATGAGTCACCCCAGCCTCACTCAGACAGCCCCCCCAAAAATAGATAAACAGAAAAACAGGTAAGCATAAACCAGTAGCATAAGACCCTAGCATCTTCCCCAAGAGAATCTTTCAAAAATCCTATTCTGCAGGACCAGAGCAATAGCACAGTGGTAGGGCATTTGCCTTGCATGCAACCAACCCAGGATGGACCTCGATTTGATTCCTGGCATTCCATATGGTCCCCTGAGCCTACCAGGAGCAATTTCTGAGTGCAGAGCCAGAAGTAACCACCGAACGTCTCCAGACATGACCCAAACCTCCCCACAAAAAAAATAATTCCTATTCTTCAAGGTGCCACTTTGAAAGATTTCCTTTTTTTTTTTTTTTTTTTTTTTTTTTTTTTTTTTTTTTTTTTTTTTTTTTTTTTTTTTAGTTTTTTTTTGGTCACTCCCAGCAGGTTACTCCCAGGGGTTACTTCTGGCTCCATGCTCAGAAATTGCTCCTGGCAGGCACGGGGGACCATATGGGACACCGGGATTCGAACCGATGACCTTTTGTATGAAAGGCAAACGCCTTACCTCCATGCTATCTCCCGGGCCCCAAAAGATTTCCTTTTTAAAAATAAATCACGGGGGCCAAGAGATAGCATGGAGGTATGGCATTTGCCTTCCATGCAGAAGGACGGTGGTTCGGGTCCCGGCATCCCATATGGTCCCCCTAGCCTGCCAGGAGCGATTGCTGAACGTGGAGCCAGGAGCAATAACGTGGAGCCCTGAGTGCTGCCGGGTATGACCCAAAATAATTAATTAATTAATTAATTAATCATGAAGGCCAGAGAGATAGCATGGAGGTAGTGCGTTTGCCTTACATGCAGAAGGACGGTGGTTTGAATCAGGCATCCCATATGGTCTCCCATGCCTGTCAGGGACAATTTCTGAGCATAGAACCAGGAGTAATCCCTGGGCACTGCTGGGTGTGACCCAAAAACAAAAATAAATAAATAAATAAATCATATGTGCAATATGGGTTAAATTTATACTGATAATCTATTTTTTTCTGGGTGTTTTGGGGGGCACACAAGGTTGTACTCAAGTTTCACTTTGCACTTACAGATCACTCGTGGTGGGACTCAGGGGATGGTTCGGGATGCTGGGAATTGAACCCAGTTCAACCAAGTGCCTTACCAGCCCAACACCACCAGACCTCACTTGATCCAGTAGGGCCTGATGAAAGGAAACTCTGGGGGCCAGTGGGGTAGTGCAGAGGTTAAGGTGTTTGCCTTGAAGGGGAAAACCCAAGTTTCATCCCCAGCACCACATGTGGTTCCCGAGAACCAGCAGGAATGATCCCTAAACACAGAGTCAGGAGTAACCCTAAACACTGATGGGTGTGATTCAAAAAGTCAAAAAAATGTGACCGGAGAGATAGCACAGCAGTAGGGTGTTTGCCTTGCATGCAGCCGACCCAAGACGAACCTAGGTTCAATTCCCAGCATCCCATTATGGTTCCCAGTGCCTGTCAGGAGTGATTTCTGAGCACAGAGCCAGGAGTAATCCCTGAGCGCCTCCAGGTATAGCCTAAAAAACAAAAAAGTAAAAAAAATAAATAAAATAAAGTAACATATGGGGTTTAGGTGAATCCAGTGAAGGCTCCCTTCCCCAGAAGCTGGGGAGATGCCAAGGAAACAAGAGGTTTGTGATCCCTTAAGCAAACCTCCCCACTTCTCCAGGACCTGCCCAAACTGGCCTTTCTGGGACTTAAACAACAACCGGGCCCCTCCTTATCCCACCAGGCCTTGACACCAGAGTGTCAAGTTCCCCGTGACCTCCAGACACTTCCTCCCCCAACCTATGGGAACAGCAAACTCCATGTGTACCCACAGGCCAGGGTCCCTAGTACCTGCCTCGCAGACCCTTGACCTCAAGCATCTCCCCTCCAACCTCACCCCCAAGCCCCAGAGTCCTGACCCAGCCAGGCCTGGCACGCTGCCCTCCAGAACCTGGCCAGGAGTTGGGTAACTAAGGTCAGTTTCTGGGCAGGAGCTCAGAGCTGAGCGAGCAATTAAAGGGGGTCAGTAAGGGGAAGAGAGGAGCATGGGATTCTGTGAGCACTGGGCATGAGGGGTCAGAAGTCCAGGCCTGAAACCTCCTGGGTGGCTTTCCACCTGCTCTTCACTCCAACTTTCCTTCCATCCTTTCACACACACATGAGACAGACATAGTGACTCCACATGGAAAGAAGGGCCTGAGAGAACAGAGCTGGACCAGGGAGGGGAACCCCAGGGAGAAAATCACAGAACCAGGAGGGGCAGCCAAAAACGCTGAGCCCAGGACCCCAGAAGCACAGAAACTGCAGAAAACTGGCCAATACCAGGAGTCACAGGTACCCAATCTGCAGCCGATGGAAACAAGACCCCAAAGAGTTAGCCTGGTGCCCCAAAGCTCCAAGGCATCCATGGATGGCCCCACAATCCATCAGCCCTGAAACTAGGAGTCAGACCCTCCCCAGGGTCTGGATTCCCAGCAAGTGGCCCTTGTTGAAAAGGGTCAGCAGGAGGGGGAAGGAGGGATCCAGCGGCCTTTTCCACCCAGGCCACCTTCCAGCTGGCCCTGAGCCCCAGGACTGTGGGCGAGGTAAGGCAGGAAGAGAGGAGGGATTAGAAAAAAGGGGGAGTCACGGGGGTGTGGACAGAGATGATTTAAGGACTGCCCCCACCTCTGCCCAGGACTCCCAGAGCAGCCTGCAGGACCGACCCCCTCAGCCACCCCAGCCTTGCAGCAGGTAAAAGATCCCGTGCAGAAGGAAGTACGCTGGTTAGTCTTGGAGACACTCGGGACTCTGGGCTCTCTGTAAGCCTCACCAGTCACCTGACTGGTGACCTGGGTGCTCACACAGCACAAGGCAGCATGCCCCAGAGTGTGACCCCAAGATTACTGCCTCCATTCCCCTCTCCCCCATCCCTTTCATTCTCCGGTGTCTCTCCTGTGTGTGGCCCCCCACGATCCTGCAGTCTATGCTTGACTCTATTCGTCCTGCTCTGCATCCATCTGTCCTTCTCCCCACTGTCTCTGCATTCTTTGCAGCTCTCTTTTTTCTCTTCCTCTCTTCTCTCTCTCCTCTGTCTCTCTGTCTCTCTCTCACCCACCTACCTGTGTTGCCATTTATCCCTGTCTTTATCATTGTTTTTTTGGGGGGGGGTATATTTTGTTTTTGGTTTTGGGTTTTTGTGGTTTGTTTGTGGGGGTTTTTTGGGGTTTTTTTTTTTTTGGTTTTTGGTTTTTGGGTCACACCCAGAGGCGTTCAGGGGTTACTCCTAACTTGGCATTCAGAAATGGCTCCTCGCTGGCTCAGGGGACCCTATGGGATGCCGGGATTCAAACTACCATCTGTCCTGGACCTGCTGCATGCAAGGCAAATGCCCTACCGCTGTGCTATCTCTCCAGCCCTTTATCATTGTTTCTGTATATGGGCTTCCATCTCCTGAACCATCATAGATAGATAGAAAATAGATATGTAAGGTTTTTGTTTTTTTTTTTTTGGTTTTTGGGCCACACCCGGTGATGCTCAAGGGTTACTCCTGGCTATGCGCTCAGAAGTCGGTCCTGGCTTAGGGGACCATATGGGAAACCGGGGGATCGAACCTCGGTTCGTCCTAGGCTAGCGCAGGCAAGGCAGGCACCTTACCTCCAGTGCCACTGCCCGGCCCCGGTATGTAAGTATTGATGAATGAAAGAAGATAGAAGGATGACAGATAATAGATGGCAGATTAAAGGGCAGGTGAGGGCTGGAGAGAATATAGCTTGGAGGGCATTTGCCTTGCTCACAACTGACCTGGGTTCGATCCTCGACATCCCATAAGTTTCCCACACACACACACCCCCAACATCACCAGGAGTGATTTCTGAGTGCAAAGCCAGGAGTATCCTTAAACACCACCAGGTGTGGTTCTCCCCCAAAAAACAGATGTATAAAGCTGGAGAGATAGCACAGGGATTGCATGCTACCAAACCAGGTTTAATTCCAGGTTTATGTTCTCCCAATATATATGGCATATATGGTCCTGCCAGGAATAAAACCTGAGCTTAGAGGCAGGAGTAAGCCCTGAGCACTTCCAGAAGTAGCCCAAAAGCAAACAGACTGATCACAGATACAGAGAGGATAGAGATGATGAATGAAAAGCAAACAACCATAAATGTTGAGATATCTCTTCTTTTTCTCTATCATCTACATCTCTGTATTTATCTCCATTTCTCTCACTCTTGTTTAGTTTTGTTTTGTTTTGGGGCCACACCCAGCAGTGCTCAGGGCTTACTCCTGGCTCTGTGCTCAGGGATCACTCCTAGTGGGCTCAGGGGTCCATACATGATACAGGGGGTCACAATTACAAATCCAGCTGTGTTCTCTCTCTCTCTCTCTCTCTCTCTCTCTCTCTCTCTCTCTCTCTCTCTCTCTCCAGCCCCTCTATTTTTCCTCTTACTGTCTTGTTTTATCTTTTTATTGTGGAAACTATATCCAGCGCTGCTTGGAGACAAGCCTGACTCTGTGATCAAGGGACCCTAAGTAGTGTTGGAGTTTAGAACCTAGGTCCCAGCCATCATGGCCCCATGCAAGGCCAAGTGCCCTCCCTCCTGGAACATCTGTTTTCTTTTCTGTTTTTGTTTTATTTTTGTTTTTTGAACCACACTCTGCAGTGTTCAGAAGTTACTCCTGGCTCTGCACTCGGAAATCACTCTTAGTAGGGCAAGAGAGAAAGCATGAAGGTTAGGCATTTGTCTTTCATGCAGAAGGACGGTGGTTTGAATCTCTGCATCCCATATGGTCCCCTGTGCCTGCCAGGGGCGATTTCTGAGCGTAAGCCAGGAGTGATCCCTGAGCACTGCCGGTATGACCCAAAAACAAAGGAAGGAAGGAAGGAAGGAAGGAAGGAAGGAAGGAAGGAAGGAAGGAAGGAAGGAAGGAAGG
>PVKC010034139.1:0-13785 GCA_004027635.1 Crocidura indochinensis | reverse complement strand
CTATGCCACCTTCATTCCCCCCACCCTCAAACCAATAATGAAAGCCTCTGGAAGGACTACACCCATTCTCGGAGTATATGACCCCCCTCTCTTTTTTATTTACTTATTTTTATTTATCCGTTTTTTTTTCTTTATCTTCTATTTGTTTTCTTCTTTCTCAAACAAATCCACATAACTTATACTGACTAGTCCCCCTTCCCAATCAGGGGGGAAAGGGCGGTAACCAAGACCAAACATGTGTAAGACCACCAAGTAGCAAATTAGACGCAGAGGAGACCACTTGCTTTAGTAATCCCAGGGGGTGGGGGTAAGGGAGAGGATATGGGAACTAGGATTGGAACTGAGGTGGACTGAGGACTTTTTGGTGACGGGAGTTCCCCCAATTTTATGTTAATTTGTACCTAAAATATGATTGCCAACGTTATGTAACCCAAGATGTTTAAAAATAAAAATTATATTAAAACAAAACAAAACAAAACAAAACAAAAAACAAAAAAAATTTAAAAAAAAAGTTGCCGGGCGGTGGCGCTGCAGGTAAGGTGCCTGCCTTAACGCGCTAGCCTTGGACGGCCCACGTTTCGATCCCCCGGTTCCCATATGGTTCTCCAGGCCAGGGGCGACTTCTGAGCTCATAGCCAGGAGTAACCCCTGAGCGTCACTGGGTGTGGCCCAAATACCAAAAAAAAAAAAAAAAAAAAGTTAAAAAAAAAGAAAGTCATTTGAAAGTGGAGATGAGTTATTTTATTTGCCATTTATTGTCATCTATTTGTCATGATTGATATATATGTATTTATATTAATATATATTTAAGTTAAAAAAATTAATATATTTATAAATATTTAATATAATATTGTAAATATTATTTTAATGTTTATTTAAATATTTAATATATATTGTTTTATTGTTTGGCTTTATTTTAATTTATAAAATGTAATATAACATAAATATTATTTTAATATTTATTTTAGTTTGTTTACTGTTTATTAATTCACTTATGTTTATTCACTTTATCCAAATGAATTTCCAGTTATTGGTTCTGGATATGTATAAATACATATACACATATAAAGTGTCACTATCATTCAATGTGCTAAATTTTTAACACTTTAAAATACTTAAAAATGTTTTGAACCATATATGCAAATTAATATATAATTTAAAATTAAAAGCACATGTAGTTATCTTAGATTCTTTAAGATTTTTTAATTAATATATTTATTTAAACACCTTGATTACAAATATGATTTTGTTGCATTTCAGTAATGTAAAGAACACTCCCCCACCTTCACCAGTGAGACATTCTCATTACAAAGGTCCCAAATCTTCCTCCTCCTCATCCCACCCTTGCATTTACTCTCGACAAGCTTTCTATTTCCCTCATTCATTCATATTTTATGATAGTTCTCAATGTAGTTATTTCACTCATCACTTTGTGGTGAGCTTCATGTAGTGAGCTGGAACTTTCAGCCCTCCTCTTTTAGAATTATTGCAAAAATGTCTTTTTATTTTTCTTAAAACCGATAGATGAGTGAGACTATTCTGCATCTATCTCTCTTCCTCTGTTTTATTTCACTCAGCAAAATAGATTCAATGTATATCCATGTATAGGAAAATTTCAGGACTCCATCTCTTTTGACAGCTGCATAATATTCCATTATGTAAATGTTCCGTAGGTTATTTATCCATTGATCTGTTAAAGGGCATCTTGGTTGTTTCCAGTTTGACTGTCGTAAATAGCTCTGCAATGAATATAGATGTTGGGAAGGGAATTTTGTATTGTATTTTTGTGTTCCTAGGGTATACCCCTAAGAGTGATATAGCTGGATCATATGGGAGTTCAATTTCCGATTTTTGGAGGAATCTCCATATTGCTTTCCATAAAGATAGAACTAGAAAACATTCCCACCATCAGTTATAAAAGTCCCTTTCCACATCACCGCCAGCACGGCTTATTGCCATTCTTTGTGATGTGTGTCAATCTCTGTGTCATGGAGATGGTACTCCATAGTTGTTTTGATTTGCATGTGCCTGATGATTAGTAATATGGAGCATTTTTCATGTGTCTTTTGGCCATTTGTATTTCTTCTTTATCAAGTGTCTGTACATTTCTTCATATTTTTTTGATGGGATTAAATATTTTTCTTGTAAAGTTCCATCTGTACCTTGTATATTTTGGATATTAGCCCCAATCTGATGGGTATTAATTGAATAGTTTCTCCCACTCAGTGGGTGGCTCTTGTATCCTGGGCACTATTTCCTTTGAGGTCCAGAAGCGTCTCAGGTTAATATATTCCCAACTGTTTATCTCTGCTTCCACTTGTTTAGAGTGTTCTGTTTCCTCCTTAAAAATGCTTTTAGTTTCAATGTTATGGAGTGTTTTACCTACGTTTTGTTCTATATACCTATTGGTTTCAGGTCAGATATCAAGGTCTTTAATCCATATGGATTTGACCTTCATACGTGTGTTAGCTGGGGGTATGAGTTCTCTTTTTTGCAAGTAGCTAACCAATTGTGCCACCACCTCTTTTTGAAGATTCCCTAGTTCCATTTAGGATTTCTTGCTTCTTTATCAAAAATTAGGTGATTGTAAGTCTGGTGAACATTCTCTGAATACTCAAGCCTATTCCACTGATGTGAGGGTCTGTCTTTATTCCAATACCATGCAGTTTTGATAACTATTGCTTTGGGAAAAGTAATACCTCCCATATTCCTTTTCACAAGTAATGCTTTAGCTACTCAAGGATGTTTATTGTTCCAAATTAAATTCAGAAATGTTTGATTCACTTCTTTGAAGAATTCCATGGGTATTTTTAGAGGGATAGCATTAAATTTGTACAATGCTTTAATTATGTTATTCTTGACGATCTATGAGCGGTGTATGTGTTTCCATTTCCATGTGTCCTCTCTTATTTCTTGGAGCAGGGTTTTATAGTTTTCTTTGTATAGGTCCTTCACATCTTCAGTCAAGTTGACTCAAAGATATTGAATTTTTGTAACACTAATGGGAATGGAGTTGTTTTCTTAATATCCATGTCTTTACTATCATTTTTGTTGTATAAAAGGCCATTGATTTCTGTGTCTTAATTTTGTAGCCTGCATCATTGCTAGATGAATCTAGTGTTTCTAGAAGCTTTTTGGTAGAGTCTTAAGAGTTTTTATAGTAGAGTATCAGCTGGGCCTGGGCTTTTGTTTTTGGGCAGACATTTGATTATCATTTTAATTTTCTCAATAGTGATGGGGTGTTTAGATATGCTACATCCTCCTTATTCAACCGTGGAAGGTTATAAGAGTCCAAAATTTATCTATTTCTTCTAAGTTCTTATGTTTATTGGCATAGAATTTCACAAAGTAGAAATTATCCTTTGAATTATCCTTTGATTATCCTTTGAATCTCTGCAATGTCTATAGTGATCTCTCCCTTTTCATTTCTAATACAGTGTATCAAGTTTATATCTCTCTTTCTTAGTGAGTTCTGCCAATGATCTATCAATCTTGTTTATTTTTTCAAAGAACCAACTTCTGCATTCATTGATCTTTTGGATTGTTTTTTGTGTTTCCACATTATTGATTTCTGCTGTAAGTTTTATTATTTCCTTCTGTCTCCCTATTTTTGGTTCCTTTTGTTGATTATGTTCTAATTTTATAAGCTGCATTGTTACACTATTCAGGTATGCCCCTTCTTCCTTCCTGATGAGCATTTACAAAGCTATAAATTTTTCTCTCAGTGCTGCTTTTGTTGTGTCCCATAGATTCTGATAGTTTGTGTCATCGTTGTCATTTGTTTTCAGGAAAATTTTTATTTCCTCTTTGATTTCATCTAGGACCCACTGGTTGTTTAGTAGCAGACTGTTTAATTTCCATTTGTTAACATTCTTCTGTGCCCCTTTGTAGTTCACATCTAATTTCAGAGCCAGTGGTAGGCAAAGTTAGCCTGCAAAATATCTATCCTCTTCATTTTATGGAGGTATGTTTTATGTGGTAGCATGTGATCTAGCATGGAAAATGATCCATGTACATTGGAGACGAATGTGTGCCCAGGTTTCTGGGTTGGAGTGTTTTATATACATCTACTATTCCTCTTTCTTCCATTTCTCTTTTCAGGTCTAGTACATTTCTGTTGAGTTCCAGTCTGGTTGACCTATCATTTGGTGACAGGGGCATGTTGAGTTCTCCCACAATTATTGTGTTATTATTGATGTTCTCTTTCAAATTTGTTAATAATTTTATTAGATATTTTGTTTGTCTCTCATTGGTCTCATATATGTTTAGTAGTGCAATTTCTTCCTCTTGCACATATCTCTTTATTATTACGAAGGGTCCATCTTTGTCCCTCGCAACTTTTCTGAGTCTAAAGTTTGTGTTGTCTGATATTAATATGACAACCCCAGCTTTTTGAAAGGTGTTGTTTGCTTGGATGATTTTCTTTCAGACTTTGATTTTGAGTCTATGTTTGTTCAGACTATTCCTATTCAGGTGTGTTTTTCGTAGGCAGTAGAAGGTTGGATTCATGTTTTTCAAACATTTAGCCACTCTTGTCTCTTAATTGGTACATTTCGTCATTGACATTGATGGAAAGGATTGTCATGGGATTTAATGTCATCTTTGTGTATAAGTTTGGTGTGTCTGTTGGTCTATCTTGTCTTAAAGTAGACCTTTTAGTTTTTCCTTTAAAGCTGGTTTTGCATCTGTAAAGTTTCTGAGTTGTTGCTTATCTGTGAAGCTATGTATACTTCCTTCAAACCTGAACATGAGTCAGGCTGGGTGCAGTATTCTAGGTGAAGCCTCCATTTCATTCAGTCTTTTCACAATATCCTACCACTGTCTTCTGGCCTTGAGAGTTTTTTGTGATGTGGTGACATGACTGCTGTAAGTCTTAAGAATGCTCTTTTCAATGTAATTTCCCTCTTTGTCCTTGCTGCTTCCAGTATTCTATCTCTATCTGTGAGAATCATCATTGTGACTAGGATGTGACTTGGGGTGTTTGTCTTTGGGTCTCTTAGCTGGTACTCTTTGGGCTTGTAGGATTTGATTGAATGCAGTCTTTAGCTCTGAGCATTTCTCAGTAATGATGTCTTTGACTGTTGATTCTTCTTAGGGATCTTTTTCCTGGACCTCTCAAACTCCAGTGATTCTTATGCTGCTTCTGTTGAGTTTATCAAATATGTCTATTTTCATTTGTTCACATTCCTTGAGTACTTTTCATTGCCTGATCTTTTGCCTTAAGGTTCTTTTCCAATCTCTTCTGCTGTATGGAGTTGTTCTGAATTTCATCTTCCTGTTCACTGATTCTGTCCTCGGCTGCTTTTACCCTCTTAGAAAGGCTTTCCATTGGGTTTTTCAGTTCAGCTACCGTGTTTTTCAGATCTGTTATTTCAGGTTGGAGTTTTCTTATTTCTGTCTTTGTGTTCTGTTCAGCTAGAGCTATGTTTTCTTTGATTTCCAGGAGGATCCTCCTCCATATTTCTATTTTAAACTCTTTATCTGGGAAACTAATCAGATAGTATTTTTGGGGGTCATCACAGCTATCATCTTCATTCTCTGTGCATGATGTTTGCCTGAGAGGTACCCTTATTGTCATGCTTTAGTGTGGTTTTTTTGGGCATGTGATGGTGAGTCCACTTGTTAGAAACAGCCTGCTGCTGCAAACTGAATCAGAGTGGCCATGCTTTTCTGGGGCCTCTAGGTGACAATTTTTGCTGGGCCCTTCTTGGCCCTCTCAGGATAACTTCAGGAGATGAAAGAGTAGAGAAACACGCAAAGCTAACAGGTCCGCTTCATCTCTCCCAGCTGTGAATCTCACAGCTGGGGCAGATCCCTCCCACATTCACAGACAAAGGAGTCACATCTCTACCTGGTGTTTCTGATAGCCAGTTTTTACTCACTCAGTCTTTATTGGCCTTTTAGCCTCAGTATCTCTCTAGGAGGCAGTTTTTGCTAGGCCCTTACAGGTCCTCTCAGGAGAGTTTCAGGAAACAGAAGAGTAGACAAGCAAAGCCAACAGGTCCCTTCTGTCTCTCCTAATTGCGAATCTTGCAGCAGGGACCTTCTTTTAGAATTTCAATATTGTTACTTCTAAACATTTTCTTTTCCAATATTATTAGTATTTTATTCTTTTATCATTAAAGTATGTTCAATGAACAATTTTTTCTTTATGCTGATTTGATACTTGTTTGAATTTACCAAGATATTAATCTTATTTCTGATTTTGTCATACATTTTAAATCTGAGGATTATGGTGTCGGGCAGTGGCGCTAGAGGTAATGTGTCTGCCTTGCCTGTGCTAGCCTAGGACGAACCTCTGTCCTATCCCCCGGCATTCCATATGGTCCCCCAAGCCAGGAGCCACTTCTGAGTGCATAGATAATGACTATGCACTATCTATTTCAAATTTTATATACCTATATTATTTTAAATAAATATCTTAATTGTGATGTACAAAATAGAAATTATTTTACAACAAAAACATGTATATGTAATCTTATTTCTAAGAAAAAATTATATTTCTAAGAAATTTCCACATTTATATACAGAGTGTAAAATATAAGAAGATTAAAATTTTGTTTGTTTTGTTTAGAAACACACCTGGCAATGCTTAAGATTATACCTGGCTCTGTGCTCAGGAGTCATTTCTGGCAGTGTCTACGTGATTATTATATTGCACAAAGGATTGAATCAGCGACATGCAAAGCAAGTAGTTCTTTACCATCAATAATATTGCTCTTGCTCCAAATGGATAATGGATTTAAGTTTTCTTTTTATTTGCATTTCATACAAAACATCTGTTTATTGTTACTATTAATACAATGATTCATTTGTGATTCATTTTGTTTGATAAAGTACTGACATATTTTTACTTTAATATCTGAATGTTCTTGTGACTTTTATTAATATATTTATAATATACAAAACATAATATTGTTGTTAAAAATAATTTATAACACAGTGTTCTGTACAATAAAATGTGGATAGGCAGAAAATAATTTCATAATCACAAAACTGAGGCAAATGGCAAAAATAACTTGTCTAAATTAGTTTAAGAAACAGTCTTTTTGAGTATATTTTAAGTATATGAATTAACTTTATATCATATTTGAGAAAAAAGCTTTTATTTCCTAAATTTAATAGGCTTTATATTAAATTTATATATAAATCATCCAACAACAATTTATTTAGAATCTATAATACAAACAAATATGTCAGGACTCAATTTAATTTTTAATTTTTACTAGATTTATTAATTTAAGCAAATTTACTATGTAATACAACTATTAAGGGTTTCAAAATTAGATTTGGTTGTATATAAAATTTGTTTTTTAATGATATCTAGTTGTCAACAGTTTGTACTGTGCATTGTAAAAGAAGCTTGCATTTGCTACATTGCTTTAAATTGAGAAAGTTTTAAATGTTAGAAACAGAGTAATATTCCAATTAATTTTAAAATACATTATTTCATTTACTGCTTTAATTTCTTTCTTTTTTTTTACTGCTTTAATTTCTATTTAAAATGATGTTCATAAGATTATTTCTACATCACTTGTAATTTTCTGCAATAAACAGTCAAAATTAAAGAAATACTTGATTTTTAAATCCTAATGCTTACTTCACTTAATTAGTTTTATTGAAATGTAAATAAAATTGATTGGCATTCTTGGGTTAGAATGCTCTTAGAAAGCCCTTTGTGCTTTAGAATGTCTTGGAAGCATTTATGCATCTTAACAAATAAAATATATTTTAATTAGATAAATAATTTTGAGTCTCATGCTCCATTGGCTGAGCTTGCTAGGCAGATAGATCCAAAATTTAAAATAATTATTATCCAAATTTATAAAAACATATGGAAGATTAAGATTTACCTATGGTAGTTATTGACAACTTTGAGGAAATAATCTTTTAGTCAGAAAGTTCTTTAACTTTGGTTAGTCCATTACTCAATAGATATCATAAAACTAACCATTTAAATTTGAAGTTTATACTTTTATTAGAACCTTAAAATTATGGTGTGATTTTTGTTATTTTAATAAATAATTCATAACCTAATTATGTGTGCAGTGAGAATGCATCATGCTTCCACTGAAACATTCTATTGGATATTAACTAAAGATGTTTTCTATAAATAAAAATTCTGTAAATATAACAATGAATAAATATTCACTCCATTTTTATGCTTATAAACAAGAAACTACTAAAGCAATGGTTTATACCAACCAATTAATGATACAGATAGAATATAGATACAACATAGATTCAACAATGGTAAAACAATTCCAAACTGCAAGTTTAAACATTTAAATAAATGCTTTTTTAAAGTTTACAATTTAATTCACAATGCACTGGAATAATTTATATTATATCTATGTAATTTAGTACTTAGTACTTATATATAGAATTACTATTTGAAAGATACATACATTAGATACATATTTCTTTCTTTATTATTTGAACTTTGCTTTCTGAGAGATGTATAGATTTTAGCTTTTATGCCTCTGAACCCTATTCAGACTCAGGCACAGCATATGGTTCCCATATTGACACCTGACCCTGAACAAGATGAGCTCCTGAACATTGTCAGTGTCACCCAAAAACTTCACTCCAAAACACATGGCCAATTTTCATAAAATCACAGTTTTATAAAAAAAAAATATGATGTAGTAAATACAGTGACCAAGAAAAAAATTTTCTTATTTTTTTCTTATTTTTATTATACAAAAGTGAATTACAAATCTTTTACATCAATTTTTAATTTTTCAATAGAGTCATTGAATCAGGGGCATTCCAAACACCAATATTGTCCTTCCACCGTTGTTCTCAGCATGCATTCCATATCCTGCTCTTTTACCCCCGGGGTTGCTAGTATAAGTGGTCTCCTCTGTGTCTAGTATGTTGTAGATTGGCATCGATTCTCTTGTCATTGGTTGTGGAGTTGGTGTTTAAGTCTGATCATTTTTTATTTCTATTTAATGTTCATACGACAGTTTGATCTTGGTAACCTCCATTATTTCCCCCTCAGTTTGTGATGTGGAACAAGATGGTACAAATTTTGTGGTTCTATTTGAAGGAAAGAAAATAAATAAAATAAAATGGGGCAAAAATCAAACAAGCAAAAATGGGAGGAGTCATTCTAGTGGCTATAAACATCAATTTAAGAGAAAAAAAAGAAAAAGGAAGAAAAATATAACAATACTAAAAAGATAAAAAATATGAAAAACTCAAAAAGCATCAAAGCAATAAAGACACCAACCAGACAATAACCACAGTTCTAAAATAAAAACAAAACAAAGCACACAAACAAAAAAGAAAACCCATAAAAAACAAGCAACAAACAACAATAACAAACCCCCCAAAAAGTTAATTTTTGTTTCTCTCTCTCTCTTTCTCTCTCTCTATCTCTCTCACTTTTTCTTGCATTGCACAGTAAATATTGGCAATATTAGAAAGGGAATTCCATTGGCCTAAGAGATACAAGACTTCTCCGTCCTTGAAGTATACTGTCATGGGAATAGCTATAGGCTTCATATATGTTCTTTTCCTCTCCCTTTGGTCCTTTGGTGGTATCTGGAAACTTTCTGCTCCATTGTGGATTATATAATCCTGCCCCTGTAGGTGGAGATCTTAGTATTTGCACAGGTTAAAGGATGGGCCCTAGGATAGAGTCTTTCTTTATGGTTCCTGGAGTTCTGTTTCATTTCTGTTGGTTTAATCAATCTTTTGTAGTTGGTGGTCTTGGTTTTTGCCCCAATCCTAGCAACAACTTGGTCTAAGCTGTAAGTGGTACAAAAGCCAACATTAATATCTACAGATATTGTGATAACCATAACTGGGCAGAACTTATCCTGGGACCAATAAAAAAATATGCTAGTCTAGGCCTTGGCCTCTACTCTGTACAACCACTAAGATTTCTGTTTTTTTGCTTTTTGGTTTTTGGTTTTGGGGCCACACCCGGCGGTACTTAGGGGATACTCCTGGCTATCTACTCAGAAATAGCTTCTGGCAGGCACAGGGGACCAGATGGGACACCAGGATTACAACCAACCACCTTTGGACCTGGATCGGCTGCTTGCAAGGCAAATGCCACTGTGCTATCTCTCCGGGCCCACCACTAAGATCTTTTTTTTAATTTATTTAAACACCTTGATTACATACATGATTGTGTTTGGGTTTCAGTCATGTAAAGAACACCACCCATCACCAGTGCAACATTCCCACCACTAAGATTTCTAACTCCAGAGGTCTGACTAAGGGAAAGGAGAAGAAAAAGTGGTGAGAAAACTCATAGCAGAAAAGTTCCCCAGCCTTTGGAAAGAGGCTCCATTTCAAATCCAAGAGGCAAAAAGAGCCCCTAATAAAATAGATCCTAATAAACCAACACCAATATGTATAGTGATCCAAATGGGAAAAAAAGAGAAAGATGAATTCCTTAGAGCAATAGGGAGAAAAAACACTGAAGTATAAAGGAAATAACATTAAGAATCACACCAGATCTCTCATTTGAAAAAATTTAAGCAAGAAGACGGTGAAGTGACATATTTAAACTACTGAACGAAAGAAACGTCAAACCTAAAGTCCACAACTGGGCAAAACTCCTATTCATATGGGAGAGAAGACTAAAAATATCCTCATACAAGAAAGATCTCACACTGTTTCTGCTAACCACGCCTTTTCTAAATAAACTACTTAAAGATGTACTACACAATCCAAATCCCCAATTGTATATAACAACAACTCTACTCAGTACTATAGCACAACAACTTTCTCTGTCAGTAATCTCCTTTAATGTCAATGGGCTAAATTTCCCCATTAAGAGACACAGAATAGAAGCTTGGATCAGAAAAAAGAAATTTCTGTTGCCTGCAAGAAACACACCTATCAGAACAGTATAGACACAGGCTTAGAATAAAAGGATGAAAATCAATTATTCAGGACAATGGAAAAAAAAGTTGGGAGAGCCATTCTCAATTATTAAGTTAATCTGGAACCACAGAAGATCTAGCTTAGCCAAATTCATACTACAAAACAAAACAAAACAAAACAAAAAAACAATAAACTAGGTGACATTTCTATACCAAACATGAGGCTTCATTACAAAGCAATAGTCATCAAAACAGCATGGTAATGACACAAAAACAGAGTATTAGACCAGTGGGTTAGAACAGAATTACAAAGATTTATCTCCAAATATATGGTCAACTAATATTTGACAAAGGATCCAAGAACTTGAAATGGAACAAAGACAGTATCTTCAACAAATGGTGCTGGGATGATTGAATAACCACCTGTAAGAAACTAAAGATTGATCCATAACTTACACCCCATACAAAAATCAATTTAAAATAGATAAAAGACCTTGATATCAGATCCGAAACTATAAAGTTCATCGAGGAAAAAATAGCAAGAACGCTCTAAGACATATACCTCAAAAATGTCTTTGATGATGGAATGCCAATGGCAAAAGTAATAGCATCAAATCTAAATAAATGAGATTAAATGAAGAGTTTTTATATGGCAAGAGAGACACTGGCTAAAACCAGACAACAGCTAACAGAATGATAAAAAATATTCACACTTGACACATCAGATAAAGGGCTGATACATAGGACATATGAAGCACTCAGAAAGGTGAGCTTCACAAAACCTAATAAAGCCATAGAAAAATGGGGAATGGAGATGAATACACTTTTGCAAGAAAGGCTGACAGATGGTCATGAGACACAGGAAAACATGTTCACATTCACTCATCATTAGGGAAATCCAAATCAAGACAATGAGGTACCACCTTACACCAGTGAGGATGGTATGCTTCAAAAATAATGGGACCAATATCTTTTGGCATGGATTTGGTAAGAAAGAAACTCATCCACTGCTGGTGGAAATGCTGCCTGATCCAATCCCTATAAAAAACAGTATGGATCAGAGGTCTCAAACTCAACTTACCCGGGGGCCACAGGAGGCCAAGTCGGGGTGAGGCAGGGCCACATAAGGAATTTCACAAAAAAAAGTCAAACGTCATTATAACAGTTTTAATTATTTCTTCTGAACATGAATAGAACATTGAGTGAAGATCATAAACAGTTCTTTTGTACATGGCATCTTTTGCCTATTCCTTGCTGCCAGAGACTTGATAGTGCTTCTTTTCACAAATATGAACCACATTTGGCTTTAGAGAGGAAGCAGTTGAGACCCTCAGTTTGGATTGAAGATGATCATCAATAAGTCTAGACCTGTACTTTGTCTTATTGAAGTTCAATGTGGAAAATAACTTTTCACACAAATATATGCTCCCCAAAAGGCACATGGTGCACTTGAACATTCGGGAATGATCAGGGAAGCTGGGGACAATTCTTTCAAAAATTGCCCCTGAATGTCTGCTTTTCCACTAATCTCCCTGAACTTGGCTTTGAGATCAGAGTTGCATTGCAAGTCAATGAGCTCCATTTGAAGCACAGGAGGGACATCTTGCACAACAAAGGAAAGGAGGTCCACAAAAATTTGGAAAGTGGCTCTGTGCATTTTGAAGTATGAAAATCTGTGATCAAATTCCTTCTCTAGCTTAAAAAAAATCATCAACGTATTTCTCACCACTGAATGGTATGCCTGCATCCACAAGTTCCTTACATGCTGGGAAATGACAAAGATTTGTCTGAGAGAACTGGGGTTTCCATAATACAAATTTTGTGTAGAATGTACTCACGTTGTCATAGGCAGCACTGATAAGGTTCCCCGGGTCTTGTAACATCTTATTTAGTACATTCAGCTTATGTGTGATATCAACAAGAAAAGTTAAGTCCATGAGTCATTTGTGATCACTCAACTCAGAAACATCATTCTCATCCTTCTCCATGAAGGCTTTTACTTCTTCTCTCAACTCAAAAATTTTCAGGACATTTCCTCTGCTGAGCCAACATACCTCAGTGAAATAGAGCACATCTCCATATTCTGAGTCCATTTCCTCTAAGAAAACACGGAACCTCCTGTGCTTTAAGCCCTGGATCTGATTTGGTTGATGCATTTCACAACAACAGACATCACATTGTCACATAGCAGGCATTTACTGCAAAGGGCCTGCTGATGGATAATGAAGTGAAGAGCAATGACCTTCTCTATACCCTCCTCTTCAAGTTTTTTTTTGAACAAGTGCCACCAGTCCATTTTTCCTCCCTGTCATTGATGGTAGTCCATCGGTTATTAGTCCAACAAACCTCTTCCTTGGCTAACCTGCATTCTCAATGGCATCACACAGATGCTGAAATATCTCATGCCATCTGGCCATGCCTTGGAATTATTGAGCAGCTCCTCTGTCAATTCAAAATTGCAATCAACACCACGGACATAAATTGTGAGCTGTGCAGTGTCTGTTATATCTGTGCCCTCGTCAAGAGCAACTGAGTATGCATCAAAACATTTGGCTTTCTCACACAGTTGACGATAAATGTCAGAAATTCTCTCTGCCACAGTGTTGACAGAAAGGCTGATATTGCTAAACTGACCTTTCTTTTCTGGACAGATAATACTTGCAGCCTATAACATGCATTTTTTTTTAACAAACGCTCCTTCTGTGAATGGTTACCCTGCCTTAGCAATCATCTCACTAATCATGTAACTAGCTTCGACTGATGCAACATTCTCTTTGGTTACTTTCTTGAAGAAATCTTGTTTCCTCATTAGACATGCTTTAAGACTGTCAACCCTCTTGGCTCTCTCATTTCCTTGATATTTTGCAGATTCCTCAGCATGTTTAGTTAAATAATGGTGTTTCAAGTTTTTTTTTTTTTTTTTTTTTTTTTTTTTTTT
>PVKC010034138.1:0-13811 GCA_004027635.1 Crocidura indochinensis | reverse complement strand
CACACACACAAAGAACTGGAGTTAATGTAGCTTTCTCATGAAAGTGAACTGAGTAATCTTCCAACATCTCTGCCAGAGCAAACTTTGCTGACGGTGAACATTTGCTATCCAAATAAGGCTTCTAAAAATCTGAGAAGACTGGACTGCAGAGACTCAGAGGCGAGGGCATGCTTTCTGGTTGTCTGTTTATCAAGGAAAACAACTTTCCATAAGCTTCTTCCTTCAGACCACCAATCTACTTACAGAACACTTTCTTCCACAAGCTATGGCTAGCCACTCTATTAGAGGATAAAAGAAGGGATCCCGGGGCCCGGGAGATAGCATGGAGGTAAGGCGTTTGCCTTTCATGCAAAAGATCATCGGTTCGAATCCCGGTGCCCCATATGGTCCCCCGTGCCTGCCAGGAGCAATTTCTGAGCATGGAGCCAGGAGTAACCCGTGAGCACTGCCGGGTGTGACCCAAAAACCACCAAAAAAAATAAAATAAAAATAAAAAAATAAAAGAAGGGATCCCATTTTGCCAGGAAGTACAAATTTCTTTGCTCTAAGTACTTACTTCTACGCTAGGTCATAGCAGTTAGTCTTCGTGTCTCAATTAAGGGGAAAAGTTTTGGATGTCGTTTCAAAATGATATAAATGGTATTTTCTGTAATTTATTAGCCATCAATAAAAATGATTTCAAAATTACACATAGAATTATTTCTGAGATATGAGGTGAATGCTGGGGTTGCGCTGAGGAGTTTCCTCCAACTTCCCAGTTGTCTCACAGGCTCCTGTCTCTAGTTCCACAGTTTAGCCCCACACTGGTCTCCCCTTGTCCTTTAACTGCTTTGTATACTTGTTTTTATTAGACTGGTTCCCAAACACATGTGCTTTCTCCCTCGTTCTATTTTTCCAAATCCTGTCCATTACCCAAGGGCTAAGTCTCAACAGGATGTTCTCTCCAAGTCTAGCCTCTGTATTGAATCTCCTTCCACCAAATGTAAGTGATAAAACTGTCTCCAGTTCTCTTTCCTTTCCTGTTTCCTAGGCTGAGCCTTATCTCTACAGCTTTTCCCTTTCCCATTCCTGGGAGAGTCATCTACCATCTATCTCTGCCTCTTCATTTCCCACAGAGAGCCTTAACCATTTCATTCCAGCTTTTTCCTCTTTCTCTTCATCAAAACATTTTGCTAGACTTCCCCATGGTAGCCACACTACCTAATGACTACTTTCAATATTGGCTTTTTGGAAATATTCAAATATTCAGCTTTTTCTTCTAAATCTGCATATATTTACATATTTAATATCATTGCATTGTAATATTATATAGATTTCAAGTGTATATTGTTAAACATGCATATGAACAGATATGCTTTCTGGAATTCATTTCTAAAGACTTATTCATTTCTTCACTATCTCCTTTGTCCCAATTTACTGGTATCCTTTTACTGCATTTAAAAACCTGCTTTTTTCTTGGACTTTATGACACTAAGCTCTTTTTCTCCTCCCTACTTTAGGTATATCAACTTAAAATTATTTTAAATTCTTTAAAAATATTTAGATAGAATTCCATGTCTTTCATCTGACCAAACATTCTTTCTTCTGTTTATAGTCTCTTACTAAATCATCTTTAGTAGTTTTATGATCTTAAATATCAATTACATGACACTGGATCCCACACTTACACTTTCATCCACCTCTTGTGAATTTCAAACATTCATGTGTCCTACTCTCTATTTGACAACTCTACATGTATGTCTCATACACATCTCATTAACATGTCCACAAATAAGCTAATTTCCCAACCTCACCCCAGCTATATGATTCTCCCTGTCTAATGGCACTTCCATATTCTCAACTGTTTCCCAGAGTCAACTTTGACACTTTCTCTCCTGCAATATCCATCTCTATCAATTACAGATCTAAAATTACATCTTTATCAATTATATTCTAAGCATACCATTTATGTTTACTTATTTTTTTGCTGTTGCTATCTTATTTTAAGTGATTATTTTCTCTTACCCAGAATAGCTCACCTATTTCCTTCAAGTTACCTTTCACCAACACTTTACATCTGTAACAACACTCTGTTCCCAAACTTTAGTGGTAAATTATTTTACTTCAAATGAAATATAAAATCCAAATTTTATCCCATTCAAATATCACATCTATTTTCATACTAGTCTACTGTTTACACTCCCAGCTACGGGAACAGTCTTTGTGATCCTTATACCTCTGAGATCCTTATATATCAAGACCAAACTCCTTCCATGATTTCTGTCTGGAGCAGTTTTTCCCCTCTATTTTGGGGGTTGGGGAACAAATTACTTTATTTGAAGGTCAGACACAAATCAAAGACTGAAGTAATTGTTTTGGATTTTCTGGGTTTTTTTTGTTTGTTTGTTTTGTTTTTTTTTTTTTTGGATGGCCACACCGATTTGATGCTCAGGGGTTACTCCTGGCTAAGGGCTCAGAAATTGCCCCTGGCTTGGGGGGACCATATGGGATGCCGGAGGAATTGAACCGCAGTCCTTCCTTGGCTAGCTCTTGCAAGGCAGACACCTTACCTCTAGCGCCACCTCTCCGGCTCCTGTTTTGGATTTTCTAGTGATAAGGTCCGGAATTCCACACGCACCCCTCTGATGACTCCAAGAGGCAAAGGCCATACAATAGCAAGGGGTTTATTATGTCAGCATATGCCGGACTCCCACCATGGCTTAACATAAGCCAAAGGATGATTGTGCCGAACCAGATTTAACAAGCCTTTATATAACTTTTCAGTGGAAAATCACAGTATGGTAGTTGGGTGGTACACTTGACATTTGCTCAATTACATTTTTGCAAGATTTAGATAACCACAAGTCACAAGGTTTGCAGCAGTATCTTTTGGTCAAGGAGTGTCCTTGAGGAAATGGTGGGGTCTAGGGTGTTAAGGGTGAGTCCCAGGTTGGAAAATCTGGTCACCGTGCTGGTTCTGCAGCTTCATCAGCTTCTCAGCATGTTCCCTCTCTCTTCTGATGTGATTGGTGAAGACAATATTTGGCAAAATTCTTCAGAGTCACATTGTCGCGGTCAAAATAATAAGACAGCGACAGGTAGACGTAGGATGTGTAGAGCTCCAGGTTGATCTAGAGATTGATCTTGGCCTACGAGTCCTGGAGGTAGAACCTACAAGTGGGAAGAGGTAGTCCTGGCCTTGGCGGTGCAAAGGCGCAGAGAAGAGGCAGTGGTGGTGGTATACAAGGTCTGAGGGGCTGGCCAGGGTAGTGGGATGGAGCACCACATTCCGTTCAAGTACTGTTGAAGCAGGAAACCACGATGCCTCTCCATCTAGTCTGTGTCCTCTTTCCTCTCTATTTACCTTTTTCAGGTTACAGCTTGAGTCATTCCTAAGAGACTTTCTTTGACTTTTACAAACTAAGTCAGGATACCTATTATGGTGATGTTCCTTTTCTATATAACATTAGAATAAAAAAAATGTTAAATGCCATGATGTGAGAAGTTATCCATAACACAGCTATTTCAGGCATTCAATATTCTAACCCCAATCTCACCACCAGTGTGACTTTATCTACTAATATCCCCAGTTCTTCCACCCCAAATGTGCCTCCTTATCAAGCACAAACTAAAGTACTTTATATTGCTGGTTATAACAAGGAATTATCAGATATTGATAAAAAAAAGTGCATTTGTAATCATTATTATATCTCACAATGGTATTACAAAAGTCATCATCTGAGAATATATTGAGCTGGTTAGTACTGAGTGAGAGTTCCTTTTTAATACGCATTTTGTCTTTTATTTATACATACAGAAGAAAGAACACATTATAAAATGTGATACAAGTGATTTCAGAATGATAGCTCGAAGTTACCAATTCTGTGCACTCTTAACAAGTGCATATTTCCCACCAACAATGCCCCAGTTTCCTCCTCCCCCCTTGCCTATTTCTGGGGTAGACAGTGTCTCTCTCATTCTCACTTTCACTTCCTTTATCCCTACTCTTTTAAACACTTTGGTTTGCATTATTGTTAGTGAAGGGTCTAAAATCAATCCCACGAGCCATATCTCCAGCCACAGGTGAATGAACCTGAATTAGGGTCGCACACGAAATAATGTAAACCAGGATAAAGGTGAAACACATGTAGTCGGGCAGTCTTCTACTTTGTATGGAGAGCAGGCTGCTCACCAAAACTGCAGTCTTTATTGAGTACAGAGTACCCACCCTTGGGTGGGGCAGTAAGGACAGATGGCACAGGCTATCCCTAGGCAGTCCTATCCAGGTTTACAAGTAAAACAATCTCTGTTTTGAGGTAAATCCAAGTTGTAAACAAACATACAAAAGAACTAGGGATTATTTTTGTTTTAGGTAAAATAAAGTGTAGCCTTATTTAACTCCTTTCAGCACCCATGATTGGGCAGGCCTTCTATGTTTCACTCATTGAGCTTGATGGACTTCTTTACAATTCTCCCATCAAATTTGCTGTGCTCCTACTGGACTGTAAGTACTGTGAAATTTGGAGGAGTCACAAGGTTCGGGACTGTTTATATGTTGGATTATATTGAGTATGGCTATGGGCTTCTGGGACAATTCGGCAAATAGGAGTATCTGCAAGCTTTCATTTTTAGGACGCTACAGAAGCTTAGCCTGGAAATCTACCTAGGGTTGGTTTGGTGGTTTCATTTAAATACTTTTTTGTTTTTATCTTTTGGATTATACCTAGTGACTCTCAAGGCTTTCTCCTGACTCTGTACTCAGAGATTACTCTTGGCAGTACTTAGGAAATCCAGGGATTAAACTGGGATTGGCAGCATACAAGGCAAGGGTCTTACCTATAGTACTCTCTCTCTGGACCATTACATTACCATATTTATTATATGTTACTTGTAAAATTATTAATCAACATTCTATTTAATGGTCTGCATTATTTATCACTATTTCTCCAGGAATAGATGGTATGTAATCAGTAATAAAATTTAGAACAAATCAATGAATAAACAAAACTATTCTGAATAAACACATTAATAAGAAACTAGATTTGGAAAGAATAATTAACTATAGCATTTATGTGTTTATGCAATGAGTTGAACCCAGGACCTCACACATGCAAGACAAGTACTCTTCTACTGAGCTACATTCCCAGCTCAGAAAATTGGATTTTAATATTCCCAAAGGACAGAATGTTTTTTCATTCTTTTCTTCCTTAGCAAGAATTTAATACTTTCTAACTTCAAAACTATCCCGTGAAAAGCAAGAATAACAACATTACGAAAGAGAATGCACGTAATAAAACTATGTAATAAAATAAAATTTATGTGCTCTAATATATCTCAGCAAATAAGTGACTGGAGAAGAAACACAACTTCCATGAATTTGTAAAACAGCAATATGCTTAATAATAAGTTTATTATATCTTGAAATCACAGATGCTTTGGATACACACAGAAATAAGGACATTTGGCATTGTGTAGAAAAAAGACATCTGGATTATTGGACAAATATTTTGACTTAACAAATGTTTCTTGGAGCTTTGTAAACTGTTACAGATTACTCTGAAATTATATTTTTTTAGGGAGATGATCACATGAATAATTGAAGGAGTTTTTTGGTTTCAGAAAGGAATAGACTAAGAAACTTGAAATACTCTCTTTATAAGCATACAGAAATTCTACATATATAATAGCCCTTAAAATTGTATAGCCAGAGATCAGGTACATCATGAGGGGTGTCCAATATATCCATAAATTGGTCTATTTATGATCAGTGGTTTTAATGTGTTTTTTGTTTGTTTGTTTGTTTTGGGGTGACACTCAGCAGTCAGGGGTTATTTCTGATTCTGTGCTCAGAAATCACACCTGGAAAGCTTGGGGGACCGTATGGGATGCCAGGATTCAAACCGAGGTTCATCTTGGATCGGCCCCATGCAAGGCAAATGCCCTACCTCTGTTATCTCTCCAGCTTCTCAGTGTTGTTGTTTTTTAATTTATGAAATTTATTATGAACTTAGTGCATCTAAGGAGTTTAGGTTTTAATGCCCATTTGAGAATAGAAGACAAGACCATAGAGTTCTGAGAAGTATACATCAGGACTTTTGAAGAGCTGAACTTTCAATAGAAAGGAAAATTTGAAAAAATTCATATCTTGGCACAAAATTAAGATGAGGAAGCTGTTTCAACTTGAGTTTAGGGAAACAGTCTCCCTAGAGAAAACTAAGCCCTGGACTTGCCTCTGGGTTTTGGGTCTAAAACAAGTTTTAATTCACTCAGTAAACATGCAAATGTCTGCATGGTTCAGGAAACTCCTAAAAGAGAAATAAATGTAACAAACTGTTTCAAAGTGGATATCCCTGAAAAGTCTAAGATCCAAGCACTCTGAAATGGCATTCTAACAACACAGAACTAATTGTATTTTCTCCCCAGTATAAGCTTCATTAAATATGAGTTCATGTTTAGAAAAAATTAGATAGCATACAATGAAATAATTTACTGTAAGTAAGAGTCAGTAGACACAATACAAGGAAATGAGGTCTATGATTTTGAGAAAAATAGAAGCACAATCAAAGAAGGAAAAGAAATACTTTAAAAATAATGGAAAACAGAAAAAAATTCTGGAAAACATAATAGAAGGAATTAGACCTTGAAGAAAAGATAAGACAATAGAAACTAAAAAGAAGAGTTTGAAAAAATAACTAAATAGGCTTTCTAGATACTAGAAATACACTCACTAAATAAAAAATAAAACCTCAAATGGATGGATTAAACAACACATTAGTACATCAGAAAAGAGAATTATTGAAACAGAGATTAGAGGATACTAACTAAAATACAGGAAAGGTCCAATAGTTCAAGATAACAAAGCTCCAACTCAAATATATAAGAAACCCAGAAGGAGATAATGAAAAGTAAATATTTGAGAGAAAATTAATGATAATTCTGAACTGATTAAAAAACATGACTTCGGGGCCGGGCGGTCGCGCTGGAGATAAGGTGCCTGCCTTGTCTGCGCTAACCTAGGACAGACCGTGGTTCGATCCCCCGGTTCCCCATATGGTTCCCCGTGCCTGCCAGGAATGACTTCTGAGCGAATAGCCAGGAGTAACCCCTGAGCATCACCGGGTGTGGCCCAAAAGCCAAAAGCCAAAAAAAAACAAAAAAAAAACAAAAAAAACCATGACTCTCCAAGGACCCTCAAGATAGGAAATATAAGAAAATCAGTTATATATTTCTGAGTGAAACTATTTCAAATGCCAAGAGAAAAGAGAAAATTTGTAAAGAGGAATAAAAAGATCATTTGTAAAGTAATAAAGATGGGAATGACAGCAACTTTCTCAATTAGAAAATAATGTGATAATGGTTCCTTAGAGCTATAACTTTGACCAAGAGTGAAAAATAAAAGCAGTTTTAGATAGACTGTACAAAAATAAAATTTTAGGTAACAATTAACTTAGTTTGTCACTTATCAATTTTGATTGAAAGGATTACCAAAAACACATGCCTGAGTAAGAAGAAAAGTGAACTTGTGGAAAAACTATAGAACAAGAAGCAATATTGAGAAAATAAATAAAGAAACATGTAAAAAGATACAAAAAATATAGACTATAAATTAAAAGGACATCAACAATAATTATTTGTATGAGGACTAACCAGATGGATTAAAATTTAGATGACATTAACTGGTTGATAGGATAAGTAAATAAAGTTAAAGACTTTTAAGATTTTTGTGTTCATTCACTAGAGGTTAAAAATAGCAATAAAATTTAGACTGTTAAATCAATGACTGCTAATATTTTAATAGTAAATACTGAAATAGTAAAGTTTGAAAATGTAACATCTAACTTAATTTTGGAGAGGAAGGAAATTAAGGATAATTAATCCAGATCTGCTTTTCAGCACAAGACAGCCAAGAAGACATCATTGAACACAATCTCCAGGGTCCAAACTCTATAAGGGCCCCACCCAGTAACATGGAACCAGAGGAGCGCAGCTGCTCAGTTTTGCTCCCTGCCACACGTATCTTCAAATCCATGAACCTCAGTACAGCACATACAAAACCACTATACAAGTGTTACAACGGGGAAACTATGCATGACAACACCACGCACAGCGAATGAAGATGACCTGAAAAGCCTCTCAGATAAGGAGTTTAGAGTATTAATATGGAGGATACTTAAAGAACTCAAAGCAAGCATTGATCGAGCTGAACAGACCACAAAGATAGAACTCAGAAAACTCCAAACTGAAATACCAGGTCTAAAAAACTCATTAGATGAAATGAAAATCTCAATGGAAAGCCTTTCTAAGGGAGTAACAGCAGCTGAGGATGGGATCAGTGAGCCAGAGGATGAGATGCAAAACAACTCCATACAGCAAAAAAGATTAGAAAAGAACCTTAAAGCAAATGATCAGACAATGAATAAACCACACAAAATATGTGAACAGATGAAAATAGAAGTCTTTGATAAACTCAACAGAAAACATATGGATCATTGGAGTCCCAGAGACTAAGGAAGAGAATGTTAAGACTAGTTGGAGAAAGTGTGAGAAGAGGAAGAAGAGGAAAAGAAGAGTAAGAGCGGAAGAATAAGGGGAAGAAAAAGAAAAAGAGGAAGAAGAGGAAGAAAAAAGGAGGAAGAAGAGGAAGAAGAAAAGGAAGAGGAAAAGGAAGAAAAAGAAGACAAGAGGAAGGGGAAGAAAAGAAAGAAAATGAGGAGGAAAAAAGAGGAAGAAGTAGAAGAGAAGGAGGAAGAAGAAGAGAAAGAGGAGGAAGAAGAATAAAAGAAGAGGAAAAGAGGAAGAAGAAAAAAAGAAGTAATAAAAAGGAAAATGTACTGAAGATTTATTTTTAATTTCTTATAATAGTGTCTTTGTTTAAGCACTGTAATTATAAACATGTCTGTAGTTGGGTTTCAGTTAAAAAAATAAAAAAAATAATTTGGGGAGAATTAAAAAATAATTAAGAAATGGCATCATAAAATTTAAAAAAATTATTAAATCCAAGAGAAAGCTGGTAGGGGCTGGAGCAATAGCACAGTGGTAGGGTGTTTGCTTTGCATGCGGCTGATCCAGGACAGACTTTGGTTCGATTCCTGGTGTCCCATATGTCCCCCCCCCCCAAGTCAGGAGCAATTTCTGAGTGCATAGCCAGTAGTAACACTTGAGAGTCACTGGTCGTGGCCCCAAAAAAACAAAAGCAAAACAAACAAAAACAACAAACAAGAGAAGGCTGGCAAAAATAAAAAAAATAGAGAAATCATGAGAAGTTAAAAATATATAATGGGGTGGGGGGAGATAGCATGGAGGTAAGGTGTTTGCCTTGCTTGCAGAAGGACAGTGGTTCAAATCTCAGCATCCCATATGGTCCCCTGAGCCTGCTAGGAGCGATTTCTGAGCTAGGAGTAACCCTTGAACACTGCTGGGTGTGACCCAAAACCCAAATAGGTTTAAATGAATTAAAATCTATCAAGTTATTTTTTATTCATTATATTTATTTTAATTTTTTTAGTGAATTAAAATAATTTAATTTAGAGAAATACAGGAGGAGGTAGTATACATGTCAGGTTGAGAATTGAGTGAATCTCTATGTCAGTGAAGAGTATCACATGCTTTTGAAGACATGGTTTTATAGTAGGGATTTTCCCCAGGCTTCATCACATGTTATATTTATTTATTTATTTATTTATTTATTTATTTTTGGTTTTTGGGTCACACCCGGCAGTACTCAGGGGTTACTCCTGGCTCCATGCTCAGAAATTGCTCCTGGCAGGCACGGGGGACCACATGGGGCACCGGGATTCAAACCGATGACCTTTTGCATGAAAGGCAAACGCCTTACCTCCATGCTATCTCCTGGGCCCCATTTTTATTTATTTATTTATTTTTTACTGGAGTTTGGCCAAAGTTAAGAGCCCATCTATATTTTAGTTTAGAGAATTCTACTGAGGAATATATTTCATACAGCAAATAACTAATTGTATAATCTACAATTGGATTGATTTCAAACATTTACAGTTGTGTGAGCTCCAAATTTCATGCCATCACTTTTAAAATATCTTTTATGCTCTTGCTTGTCAGAAGAAACCTTCCTTCCACTCTATTCACTTTTGGGAAATACTGATCATCTAGCAGTAAGTATAGTTTGACTTTTCTAAAATTTCACATTAATGAATTTAGGTAGCATGGTTTGATCAATCTCTTTTTACTTAGAACAATACTTTTTGAGATTCATTTATGTTATGTTATTGTATATATCCATAGTTCATTCCTGGCTGATTATGGGGGAGAATGGAGCATACCCAGCAGTGCTCAGGGATTGCTCCTGACTCTCTACTCAGGAATCATTCCTGGTAGGTTTAGGGGACCATATGGGATGCAGAGGATTGAATTTAGACTGGCCACGTGCAAGGCAAATGACTTACAGCTATACCTTTGCTCTAGCCGCTCATTTTTGCTTTTTTATTGCTCTACCTAGCTTGATGGTCTCCAGGAGTTTGGGGCCATCCAAAGTGCTGTGTTAAGGGGCATATTTTTATGCTAGGGATTGAATATGAGTCCTCATATATATATGGCATGTGTTCTAACATTTGAGCCTTTTTCATTGGTGAGATGTATTATTATTATTGTTATTATTTTTAATTCACTTACCAGTTGATGGGTATTTGGATATTTCAAGTTTTTAAACATTATGAATAAAGCATCAATAAATATTACAAAATATTTTTTGTGGAACATACACTTTTGTGTCTGGTGAGAGATAACACCCAGAAATGATAGTACTAATTGTTTGATAAACTTGGTTTAATTTACAGTGAAGTGCTAAACTATTTTTCATAGTGGTTGTACCATTCTGAATTTTTACCAGTAGTCTCTGAGAATTCTAATCATTGTGACTCTTCACCAATGGTTGGCATACAAGTGTATGACAGATCACTTCAGATTTGTAGCTTATACATACATTTATTGAAATGGAAATCTCACTGGATTAGAAATTAAGGCGTTGGCAGGGCTACATTTTTTCCTGTAGATTCTTGAGGAGAATCTATTTATTTTCTCATTTACTGCTAATTTTCTTGCTGGCTATAAGTTGACATCAAACATTCCCAGCTTGATTCCTGGCTTCCTTCCTTTATCTTCAAAGCCATCTGTGGTGGACCGTGTCCTTTCCACATCACTTATCTTTTCATTTCTTTCATCATTGTATCTCTATTTGATTCTAGTAGAAAAAATTTTCCCACTTTTAAAGACTTATGTCTTTAGATTAGGCTCACTTAAAAAATTCAGAATAATTACCTCATTTTAGTCACTGGAAATTTTAATTGTACTTACAAACCCTTTCCCTCTGTTTGTATAAGGTAACATTCACAAATTCAATTAAGGTCTTGGGGGATTGGTAATTTAATACAGCCTATCCTCTTGTTTTATCTCACCATATGCTTCATACGAATGAGATCATCCAGAATCTGTTCTTCTTCTGACTTATTTCTCTTAATATGATACCCTCCAGTTCCTTCCATGTTGCAGAAAACTGAGGTGCCATTTTTTCTAATTGAGCAGTATGCTGTTGTATTTATATATCATAACTTGTTTATCTATCCATCTGTCTTGAACATTTGGATGGTTTTCCTATCCTTTCTATAGTAATAAATACTGCTGCATAACACTAGCTTTGGAAAGCAAAGATTTTACATTTTGGTGGCTCAATTTTTCAAGTTTTTAAAAATAATTCTGCTATGCTCCTGCCTAAAAAGTGTTACTCTAGATCAAAAACATGTTGGCTTACATTTCCATCTAGAAGTTGTAGAGTTTGAAATCTGTGTTTAGATCTATCATCTGTTTAAAGGTTAAGTTTATTTTCTCATGGTTTGTTGAAATAATATCTTTTTCACTGAATTACTTTGGTGTCAATGTTTTTAATCGACACTATAAATGTGTCTGTTTTGGAAATTCCTGCTAATTTTATTGATGTACATATATAACATTTGCTATACTTCACTGTTACTTAATATACTTTATTGTGAGTCTTAAAATCAGGCAGAATAGCTCCTGAAATTTGTTTATTCTCAAAATTCTCATGGATATTCTAGGCATTAAAAATATTCATAAATGTCCGACTCAGCTTGTAAATTTCTACCTAACTGTTTTCTGGAATTTTATGGAAACTGCCTTTAATTCACAGGTAAAGTCAGAGAGAACCAACATCTTAACAGAATTCTCAATTCATGAGCATGATATATCTTTGTCTATTTAGGTTAATTTTAATTTCTTTTGACACTGTGTTTGTGGTGCATTGTTCTTGAAAATATTTTAATTCTTCTTAAATATTTCATACTTTTGTCTTTAGGGGGGAGGCCATAGCTGGCAGTTCTTGGGGATCACTAAAAAAATTCCTCAGGGTATCATATAACACTGAGGATTGAATTTGGGTTTTCTGCATGCAGAGCATTAACTCCAGTTGTTTGAGCCATCAACCAGATTCAGGTCTTCATACAATTGTATACCACTATAGATGGCATTGCTTTTTTTGTTTCAATTCCTAACTGTTCATATATTTTATATGTTCACTTTTGATCCTGACACTACTAACAATATTTCTACAAGCATTTTTTGAACTAGAAATTTTGAGAGCTTACTCTTGACTCTATGATTCTATATTGTTTATTCCTGCTCTAAATTACATTGTTTCCTTTCTTCTCCTTACTTTGGGATTTTTTATTATTGTTCTTTTTCTGGAATCTTAAGATATGTAGTTATTTGGGACTTTTCTTGTGTCCTGATGAAAGCTTGCATGACTACAAACTACCTTTCTAGAATTGCATTTGCATGCATATATGTCCTGGTATCTCATGTCTTCCTTGTTATTTTTTTTCCAGGAAACGTTAGGTTTTTATTCTTTTTTTTTTTTTTTTTTTTTTTTTTTTTTTTTTTTTTTTTTTTTTTTTTTTTTTTTTTTGGTTTTTGGGTCACACCCAGCAGTGCTCAGGGGTTACTCCTGGCTCCATGCTCAGAAATTGCTCCTGGCAGGCATGGGGGACCATATGGGGCACTGGGATTCGAACCGATGATCTTTTGCATGAAAGGCAAACGCCTTACCTCCATGCTATCTCCCGGGCCCCCTAGGTTTTCATTCTTAAGCCACTGGATGTTAAGTAGTATATATTTTTAAGTGGTTGAAAGGTCTCTAGCTTTCTGTTTGTGAATTTCCATCTTTAAGGTAGTCTTGTCTGAGAAGACACTGATATGATTTCTAGACTGTTGAGACTATTTTTGTGGCCCAGATGTAGTCTATCTTGGTAAACATTCCTTGTGACTTAGAAAATAATATTTACTCAACCTTTTGGGTTTCTGAGCCACACTTGGTGATCTCAATGGTTACAAATGGCTCTGTGTTCAGGAATTACTTCTGGATTTGTTTAGGGGACCATATGTGATGCCAGGGATTGAACTTGAATTGGCCAAATGCAAGGCAAACACCTTACCTGCTGAACTATCTCTCTGACCTCTGTACTCAACCTTTTGGGGATTGATAGTCCTATACATCTCTTGAGTCTGTCTCTTCCTTTAAGGCTAATTTTCCTTTTGGTATTTTGTAATTTAATTTACAAAATTAATTTAATTTAAATTTAGTAGTGGAAGATATTAAAATCTTCTGTTGCTTTTGATACTATATCTCAAGATACTATTTTGTTAGGAGTTTCTTTACATATTTTGATGACCTTCTTTTGGTGCATATATGTTAAAAAGAGGCAAGTTTTATTGTGTAGATATTTAATCCTTACATAATGTTCATTTCTTTTCATTATAAGATTTTTGATATGTATGGGGTAGTTAACAAG
>PVKC010034137.1:0-13790 GCA_004027635.1 Crocidura indochinensis | reverse complement strand
TTTTTTTTTTGGTTTTTGGGTCACACCCGGCAGTGCTCAGGGATTACTCCTGGCTCCATACTCAGAAATTGCTCCTGGCAGGCACGGGGGACCATATGGGGCACCGGGATTCGAACCGATGACCTTCTGCATGAAAGGCAAACGCCTCACCTCCATGCTATCTCCCGGGCCCTGGAATTTACATTTTAATAAAAAGTTAATAAGAATATAATTTTGCTCTTAATTTTCAGAATTATCTTAATAGAGTGACAAGAGTGTAAATAATCTAGTTCAGATAATTTCTATTTGAAAAATAAAATTTTACTTATGCTTCACGGGCACATAAGAGTTTATGCAACTTCCTTCCTGCTCCAATTTAAAACATTTTCTCAGAAAATGTAAAGTAGAAATGAACATCAGAATGTCAGGGTTTATGGTTCTTTAGCATGATTCTCTAATATGTAGCCTTACACATTTTTTGAATTGACCATTATGGAAATTTTTGATAGCTAATTTTTAATAGCTAATTTTGATAGCTAATTATTTAGTTCAGTTTACCATATTTAATTAATTATTTTAAAATAGATATCATGCATAGTCTACAAATTTCCAAATGTCATTATAGTTCTATATTAATACAAAATTTTATTTTATTGGTATACAAGAAGAAAATCCAATAATAGTTAAAAGAAGACATGCTATATAATATTTAGACACAACAAATTGCATTTTTCTATATCAAAACTTTTAGCTACATGTTTGATTTCATTTTATTAATACCATCTTTTTATTTCTTGGAGGTGAAGTGATACAGAGAATTATAATATAATCAATCAAGTAAGAAAAAGAAAATACATTAGGGTGGACTGTAAAGGAAAATTTTATGTGCTTGTGATCTACCTCCACTTAGATTTATTGATATATAATTGATACTAACTAAATATAAATGGTTATCTAATGAAGATAATTATAGTTGGGGGCCACACTTTATCAAGTTTATTCTATATATAAGGATTTTACTACCAACTAGCACTGTTGTAACAGGTTCTTCTCTTTTAAATAATGACATTCTATTAAATCCGATAAGCAGAGCTTCAGCACTGCTTGAAATTAAGCTATAGACATCTTGCAAATGTAAAAACTACACAATTTACAGAGATAAAATCAAGGAGTGATGTTTAGTAGTTATTTTGAGTATAAATTCATCAAGTTTTCAGGACCAATTATACTGAGCGTAAATAAAATTCAGTAATCTCCATCCTCTTAATGTGTGTGTGTGTGTGTGTGTGTGTGTGTGTGTTTGTGTGTGTGTGTGATCTATCTTCTTATGTAAGGTCAAACTATGCCAGCAACCATACTCTGTTCCATGCATTAAATTCACAGCACAGGACTCCACTAGCTTTCATGTAATTAAACTTGCTATTCTTGACACTCACGAAGAAACCATTGAAAATGTGATGGTAACTGTTGTGTGAATGAAAAAGGCCCATTTGTCACCACTCATTATGCTTGTTCAGCCATGATAAATGAACAGAAATGGAGTATTCTCCATATTTTTAGTGTGACTCCCTTTAAGTTTCATGGTCTGAATGCTGAGAGCGGGTGCTCTGTGAAGAAATGGAATGCATAATGCAGGAATACTTAACAGCATTTTGCAGTCTGGAGCCTGGTTGGTCTGATCTGACTCATCTCCATGTCAAATTTGTTTGGCATTTGTCTAATGTGTAATTTCGTTTTGACATGAATCAGTGAAACTTAAACTAGTTAAACTAAACATTTGAACTCAGCATAAACCTTTATTAAAAAGATAAAATATATAGTTTAAGACTTTTAAAAGCTACCTTTGCTGAATATACAATAATTATGCTTGATAGCCTCCAAAAATCTGATTTTTCTCTTTTTTAGGAGTAAACTATTCTGGATCGATTTATGTTTTGTTTTCAATTAAAGAAAAATTATTTCAGTATGATTAGTTTCCTTAGGATAAGATAATGTAAAAACTCAACATTTATCAGGTAAGCTAAACAATAACTGTTAATTAACAATAATGGAGTGGGAATGGTTGTATGCTGAACCAGAGTAGACACAGGAAGTGTGGAGCATCATACACACTTAGATGGTAGTGGTGTGCAATAGTAACTGTACATCAAAAAAGATTCTTGAGCACTATTTAACCCTATTACATAAAAAATAATTTTAAAAATTAACTCAGTTTATTACTGACAAACCCTGAAACAAAATCAGATATTTTCTGATTGCTGCTCTTTTAAGCTTAAAAAAAACTTAATATTTAAAAGACAAGGTAGACAATTTTTAAAGAATATTTTAAAAATAATTACATTTTTTCAGATGCTATCAAAATCTTAAACTAATTACTTGGAGAGTGTAGTTGTGATTCTAATTCAAGATGTGCACTGAATGGTAAGAGATAAAAATCAACCCTGTGGGGTCAGAGAGATAGTACAGAGGTTAAGTTACTTATCTTACATACAATTGACCCCATTTTGATCCTCCCCACTACATATGGATTCTGAACATTGCCAGGAGTGAACCCTGAGCTCAGAGTCAGAAATAAGATCTGTGCACCACAAGGTATGAATGAACCATAAGTACCTTGCCTGAGCAAATCATCTCTGAGCCGTGAATTTCTAGGTCTAGCTAAGAGTCTTACAATCTAGTCTAACAAGTCACTTCAAATAGTATTTTGAAACATACAAACCAAACATACTAAACGACAACACCTTATCTCCCACATTTAGAAAGCTTATTGTGGGTTCTGTGGAGTCTTACAATACTAAGATCAAAATGGTTATAAAATTTGTGACCTGACTAAATTTGTCTTTCCTTCAAATGGATAATTTGCCAATATCTTAGCTAAAGTTAGGAGCAGCAAAAATATAATTTTTAACAAATTATAACAAATACTGAGAAAAGTTTACCTAACCAAATAAAATTAACTTGAAACATCCTGACAAATATATGCATTTATAAAGACAATAGAATCCACACTTAAAATAGTATTTCAAGAATCTTAAAATACAACTGTGAATCTTTATTCAGGTAATGCATCAATTTAGGATATATAAAACAGTTGAACTTCTATGTTTGAAATAGTAACAAAAATAAGAGTAGTCTCCCTTAATGTTACCAAATGCAAAGTCATAGCCCTCCCAGCTTTGGTTAGTCAGGAATAATACCTGAGCACCACAAGGTAAGAGTCAACCCGGTCTTGCTGAGTAAATTGACTCTGAGAGGAAATAAGACCTAATCTAGTCTAACAAGTCACTTCAAACAGCCATTTTGAAACATACAAATCAAACATGCTAAAAGACAACACCTTATCTCCTACATTAGGAAAGCTTATTGTGGTCTCTGTTGGAGTCTTACAATACTAAGATCAAGATGGTTTATAAAATTTATGACCCGACTAAATTTGTCTTCCCTTTGATTAAAACAAAGACCCAGCATAAGTAGAATGTGTGAAAAGAGGGAACTCTTCTCCCTTGACAATTGCTCAATTCCCTCCAGCTAGCTTATTTTTTTAAATGCCCTTTGCACTAAATTGACCTTTACCATGAATGGGTCAGCCAGGTGCTAGTAACCAGATGTGACTTTCTATAGCTTCAAACTCTCTGGAGACCATTTATCTCCTCTATTAGATAGAATACAATGCTAACAAGAAGTGTGGCATGGCTGCATTTTATTAGGTCATGGGGCTTTAACACAATTTCACATTGCCCAATAAGAAAAGGCCTTCTTTCAAATTTCTTGTTTGTTTTCCATTATATTATGAAAATATCATAAGACAGACTCAGTATTTTGGAATAGTATAAAGAGGAATGTTGCAAAGTGATTTTGAATAGCTGGAGGTATTTTAAATACCCATAAACTGCCTTCTTTAAAGTCCATTTTGCTTGGAATATATCTTTAGTGTCCAAATTATCTTGAGTAACTTATACAAAGTTTAATAAAAAAAAAAAACCAATGAAGATACAATTGAAATGTCAGTTGCATTTAATACACTGTAAGACTGCTCTTCTACTCTCAGACCTTCCCTTGGTCTGCCTCTCACATAAGATTTCATGCTTTGTGTCTCTTTTCCCATCAAGTATCACACATGGTCCCTCTTTTCCAACTAAAGATGAGGGTTTTAGTCCTCTTCTTTCTGTATCTCAGGCTCTGGGTCACTAAACTAATGAGATAAACTAATCTCAGCTAAAATTTCAAATCCCCAATTGTAGTAAATTTGGGAACCATTTGGTCAATTCACTAATGGCTGTTGTAAGTAATTTGAAACCACAGTTACCAAGAGGACACCATCGATAAATCAGAACTCTCAGTGAAGCTGAAATTTTATAAGGAAATGAAGAAAGAACACATACCATTTAGAAAGTTGTTACTATAATTCAGGCAAAACCACAATGAAGGATAACTCATTACAAAAAAAAAGTAATATTTTAGCTACTATAAAATTTAAACAACAAAATTGAAAGCCTATAGACTAAATAGGCTCATAAAAGTATAATATACTGTGAACAGAAATCATTTCTGCATTGAAATACTAACAAAATAGAAACTGAATTTTAGATGCTTTATTGGAATGGATTTTTATAAAGCACTTTTTAGTGCATTTATGCAAAGAGAACTTTTTTTGTTAATATTTTAGGGCCAGATTTTACTGTTCTCAGGGCTCACTCTAGACTATTCAGAGATTACTTTTGGCAATGTTCAAGGGACAATATGCAGTGCCAGGGATTAAACTTAGGTTGACTGAATACAAAGTAAGTGCCTTACCCACTGTGCTATCTCTCTGACATAAAATTTTAATGTATATAAATTTATTTTATGCATCTATATAAATGTATATGATTGAAGTAATAGTAAATCAGCTAAACTGTTTACCATGCATAGGGTAGAGAAGGTCTCAGCCCTGGCACCACATGATCTAGTGAGTACTACCAGAAGTGATCTCTGAGCAGAGATGATAGCAGTCCACTAAACATAGCCAGATATGGTCTAATAACTAACAATAATAAACAACAACAAAAATAGAAAGCCAACTGGAGAGAGATAGTCCAAAGCAAATGGGAAGAAGGGATCCTAACCATCCCCCCAAATATATGTGTCATTGCCTCTTGATGAGGAGAGGGTCATTGTTCACTAAGAATAACCCTTCTCTTTGGACAATCTATTCAGGTGTTCCTCCTGTGCTGTATCACCTAGGTGAAAGTTTCATCACACAGGACTACTGATTATTTTTTAACTTCCCTTGACAATTAAAGGGACAAATGTCTCCCTCCTATTCTTTTCCTCCAGCCCTGAGATGTATGGTCCAGGGAGAAGGGGGAATCTAAATTATAAACAATCCAATTATTAGATTGTTATTAGATTATTGCATGAGTAGAGATTCAAAGGAAGGAGGTCACTAGTACTTGAGGCATCTGCAAGAGGAGGTCAAATTATGCCTTATGCTGACACCTGTGGTGGGGGTGAGGACCTGCACAAGTGAATGGGCACTAAGTGGGTGGTCCATTGGAGGTCTCATCTAATGCTAGGAATACTCTGACATTAGTGTGGTGAAAAATTCAATTTTCTGGTTGAGATATTTTATAACAGCCTAACACAAAATCAAGTGATTAGGGATAGTTTAAGTACTATTAAATTAATCATCTAAGTTTAAGCTGGTTAACTTTTTGCCATGGGTTAATGTAGTGGTTCTCAAATAGTTGAGTCCGTAAAGGTGGGGGAGCGTTTGGCCTTGACAAACACTGTCATAACAAGCTAAGCCCCGTGGTTATCTCTGTATGTCTTGGGAGCTGAGAGTTGCTGAGTTCTGCTTCAAACCCCGCTTCGAAAAGGTATGCATTGCAAAATGTGTTCATTGTAGTCATTAATCCAGACATCGCCTCTGATTAAAAAATCAGTTCAAATTATTTTATATATTTTTGTTTTGCAGGTTAAAGTTTTTTAAATAAAGATACTATTTATAGTTGCACTGGGTGGGGAGTGAAAAATTTTTCTTCTTCTTGGGGGGCATGACAGAAAATAATTGAGAAGCATTGGGTTAATATAAGTAAAGAGTAAAGTTTCTCAGCACAGGTTCCCTTTAGAAATAGTAGGTTGTGTTGAGAGCTGCCTGGTGCAAAGTTCTGCTTTAAAAGTAATCTTTTGGTTATCCCGGAAGACAAGTTCCATAATCACCTTCATTTCACACAGGAAGGACATGAAATGACCTCCATAAAGTTAAAGGGCCTGGAAAAGTGAGCCAGGGTCTAGCATTTGGCAGTCTGGCTTCAAACTCTGAGACCTCACTGTGTGTGGCTCTTCAGGGTTACCACCAGCATTAGTGGAAAGAGTTAACTACACACTCCTGGCATTCCCTTGATAGAGATATAAGCATATACAAGTAAAGATAAACAAGGCCAAAGCCCTAGGTGTTTGAAAGCTGTGATATAAGAAAAGATAATTGGATTGTTTATTTTACGAGTACATCGCTTCAACTTGCATTGTGCAATAAAACACCAATAATTCACACTTCACTAATCTCATGTTTATAGTTAACCAACTGAACTATAAGTAATTAATATTAAGAAATATTACATTTTATTCAGGAAATTCTTTAGAGTCTTATTTGTACATTAGCAAAACCAAGTTTTTTTCTTTGAGAGTCAATTATTCCTGGTTTTTATAATTAAATACATTACATTATATTAAGATGCAGTAAAAAGCTATCAAGGCCTCTCTTGTGAACTATGGTTTTATGAACTTAGCTTTATTACTTGTTAAGAGTCATTTATATCTTAGCCTAAAGTATTAACTTTACTTGGAAATGAAGTTCCCATTTCTACTTAAATATTTTCTCTGACAGATTCCTCTCTACTTTTCCTCCATTATGTGCAATAACTGAATCTTTCAAATGTTCACATTTATGGGACAACATATAAAAAGAATAACACCAACTTTCAAACTTGTGTTCATTTTAATTTAGGAGAAGACTGTTTAGAGAAATAAAAATGTAAGTGATATAAATTTATAACCTTTGGTTCATGGAGCAATATTTTCCAAGTTAATGAAAGAAGCCTATTAAAGCTCATAATCACATAAAACTTTTAATACAGGCACTTCAAATACCATCAGATTTTTGTCCCTTATGTTAAAGAAGAAAATTTCTGTAATGAACAATGGAATATAATGAATAGCTGGACTTGATTGAGGCCCATTTTTATTTTTAAAGAAAGATAATTGTAGGTCAGAAAACTCATGAAAACTTGACATAGGACAAATAAAGTTAATTTTTGAGAGGAAGGGAAATAGTCTGCTAGAAAAGCTAATATGTATTGAGAACTTATTATGTACAATCCCTATATTAAGTACTTACACAAATCATCGCTTCTCATGTTCACAATAGTCAGTGAGATGTACCCTGTGATTATGCCCAAGCAGACGATGAACTGGCACTACAAGAGGTTAGTGCCTGCTGTGGTGACACATTGAGGAATGACACTTTCAACTGAGGTTGAAAGCCAGCCACCTCCTGATTGGAATGCTCTCAAGTTGAGCTCTGAGTTCTGAGCAGCGCCTAAGGAACTTAATCTGTAGTTGGTATTTTTGTTTCTTTTCTTTTTTTTTTGTTTTTTGTTTTAATTCTGGGTTACACCCAGAAATGCTAAAGACTTAGTCTTGGCTTTGCTCTCAGGGATCACTCCTCACAGTGCTTTGGTGTCCAACTGGAATGCTGGGGATTGAACTTGAATAGGCTGCATGCAAGGCAAGCGCCCTATCCTCTAACATTGTAGCTCCTAGCTCCATCAGGCAGTTGATATTTCTTCGCATCCTCCAACCACCCAATACTGAATGGAATTTGCAGGGACTTGAGATGGGAAGGTGAAACTCTTAGCCAGGGATTTCCTTTGAACTATAGAGCGTAGCAAACTATGGACATGGATATGGTCATGAAGCCCTAGATGCCAGTTCAAATCACAGAGAAAGTGTTTGGATCTTTTCAAACTGCTTGTTCATTTATTGGCAGCAAAAACTCCATCTGAAGGTCTTGAGATTTACTTCTTCCCCGATCTTAATTTATTTCAGGATCTTTATGCAAATATTTTAATATGGTCTTTCCAAACTTAAGTATCAGACTAGACTTGAAATTAGATCTAAGATAATGCAGGTTGAAATAGAACCTAAGAATATAGGCTTACATTCTGAATGCACAGCTTGTGTGTCACTTTGGACAAGTAAAAATTTTGTTACTATTAAATATAGAGTAATACTAGTTTTACCAAAGACAGGATATCTTGAGAGATGAGCTAAAATAGCTAGAAAGATGCTTACAAAAGACTGAAACTCAGTATCTAGTACTGGCAGCATAATCTATCTGACTTTTTCTCAGTCCTTTCTCTATTTCTTTTGTCTAGCATGCCTTGCTCATAAATTATTTTAGTAATGGCTCATTTATTTATATCAATAAATGCTGAGGTGCAATAGAAATTAAAGCATTTCCCACAAAATTAGACCATGAAAATTATTATTACAGTTTTAGTTATTTTAAATGAAAAATTTTCTAAACAAAAATTACTCATATCCCACCTCTTCACACATTGTTTATTATACACAATGTTATCCCAATGATTCAGGATTGCCATTGCTGTCAATATATGATGCCTCCTCACTATAAATTGTTGTCACTGTCCCCATTCCCACTTGCCAACACTATTTCTGCCTCACTTACACCTGATTAGACTAGAATATTATAACACAGATTAATCTCTCCAAACAATTCTTAGTTGTCTCGGTGTAATGATTGTTTTTCCATGTAACTCTATGTGTGATGGCTTAGATTTATAGATTATACATTTTACAACACAGATGTAGCAAGAGTTTAACAGGCATACTCTGAACTTATAAATTTCTGTGATAATTTAAGTACATATTCATCTTTAGAGGAAAAGAAATTAAATTGATAATTACCACAGACTAACTACTTCACATGTATTTTATATTCACGCAGTAGACAAAGTGATATTTTTACCACCATTTTAGAAATGAAAAAATTGAACTTCAAATATGTGCCCATAGTGACAGAATCACAAAACAAACAAACACAAACAAACAAAAAACTCCATAAAAGCTTTAAACCTGTATATGTCAGGCCAGAGAAATAGAAGTTAGTGACTAACCCTGGCTCAAACTCTGGAGTCACATGGCTTACTGAGCACCACAGGGTATGTCCATACACCCCCCAAGCATGGTTGGCAAGCCTTAGGTAGTCCCAGCTGGTTTCAGTACTGCAGGATCCATGCAACACCACATTCTCAGGCTTCACAATGGACTGCTGATCTGGTTGGCTGAGGATCACAGGTAGTGGTCCTGGCTCTCCTGAACATCATTTGACAGTTACCTCATCAGGATCTATCCTATTCCAAATTTTACTTCTTCCTGATATCCCACATATTTTCATTCTGACATTGAATGAGCTCGATGTTTTTTGATTTGAAACTAAGTTCACAGATTGTTCTGTTACCTCACTCAAAATGAGCTATCTTCTCTTTGAGTACAATAAACCACATTAACCACATAAAATCATTTTTAAAAATGCTAACTTTGCTAGAATAATGTAAAAACATTTTCTCATACTAGTTTATAAAGAAGAATTAAGCATCCTCAGTAACCAGGTAAAGAAAGGAGGACAAAGAGCTAATTTCAAGTTGCTTGCCAGAGCCTCACTATGGAAGAGCAGAAGAGGCCCCAGTGCCTAAATTGAGGCCTCTGAGGTAATATCCAAGCTCTGTAGGAACGAGAGCCCACAGGGATCTGCAATGTCTGGCATCATTAAGAGAAGAGAAAATGGTGCCTTGCTACTGGGGCCTGGGGACTTTTCAGTGAGTAAATTGCTTGATGGTTGTCTGTGGTTTTAACATCTATTTAGATTTTCAGATAAGTTTTTGTTTATTCCTTTGTTCTTCCACTCACAAGGTTAGAAAAATAACTTTTAGTTAAATAAAATGTTTTTAGGGTTTTTTTTGTTGTTGTTGTTCCATCTTACATGGTATATCTTAGCCCAAGATATGTCTGAGTTTAGGCAAATCATCCACAGCACATACAAATTCTATATAACTGAGGACACAAATTAAGAAAGAAAAATCTCTGACTCAGATTCAGCATCCCTAATTAAGAATGTAAACTAAAGAAACAAAGGATAACATGATTTTTCACAGGTATGGTATTTATGTGAAGATTTAAGTATACTTGGCACCCATATACCTTTGGAAATACTGATATTTTTTTCCAAACTGTCATTTTTTTCACTATCAACATGACCTGATGGTAATAAATCTTGGTCGCCTATGTTTTCAGTTCTGCCTTCGTCTTCAGCACTTCTGTTCCAGGTACAAACTGTTGCTAGATTTCCCTTCCTCTTGATCTTGTTGGATCCTTTGCAAGTCATTTGAGTTTTATGTCTTCAACTTCAAAGACTAGCCATCTTTAATATAGATTTTCAAACAAGCTGAACCAGTTCTTCCTTCCAGTTAGAGAATGATCTTTTAATGAGTTCTCTGCTACAACCTTCTTGTCTTTGGCTCTTCTAAGGAAATTCAAAATGCTAAAAACAGAATTTATTTACTTTTTATATGATGACACATTTTTCCCATTCTACATTAGATATTATTTATGTTGCTTAAGCACTAAATAAATTCCAGATAACTGAACTGATGCTACTTACCTACTACAAGACACTTCCTCAGTATCCCACACTTGGTACTCAATGTGCATTCATGATTCCACTCAGGAAGCTCAGCTCCCATATGGTCAACTCTATCAGTTACTTTTCTTCTTCCACTCTTTAAAATATATTTCAAAATTTGGACACTGGCATTAGACTGTTTAATTTGATTCTACTAGAAATAATTTTTGTGAATTATTTGCAAGGAAATAATTTTAACCAAATCTTATTGACCATTGACAGAAAAGCAGCATAAGGCCCTGGAGGGCAGGAGTGCAAAATGCTAGAAAATAATCTTAAAATATGATTTCCAATGACTTACTATTATCTTAGAAAACTAATTTATAAAGTGGCTAATTAGTGACTAATGATAGGATATTATTAAAATTAGCCTCAAATAAAGAATTACTTGCAATTGCAAGTTTAATTAAATAGTGTTGTAAAAGTACGACTTATAATATACAAGGGAATAGCTTCTGGGAATAAGAGTGAAAGAGGGTTCTATTGTTGTGATTTTGCTGTTGAGTAAGTTTTACCTATTATTATATACCTACTGAAGCAATGAGAAAGGGAAAATATAGAATAGAGAAACTTAAATGTCACAAAATTATGTTGTTTAATCTAATAGGTACTAACTATATGTAGCTATCAAACCATTGAAATGTAGCTTGACATAAATTGAGATATTCTATAATACATAGTTATATGGTAACTTAACTATTTGGCATTAAATAAAAGTATGTGAGTTATCACATAAATATTTTTTCATATTGATTTCATTGTAGATAATTTCAATACAGTAATTTAAATAAAATATAACATGAAAATTAATTTAAAATGGTACTTTCATTGAGTTATACTCATAAGTATAATATCATTTCACTTTTTAAAATAATTGATAGAAAGATTTTTTTAGTTATGTGAATTACATTATACTTGGGAGGGGAAGTATGGCATAAAGGTCTTATTTACTGGAATAAGGCCAGTTGCTAGTAACAGAAAACTCCAAAACAATTGCTCAAATAAGTGTTTATTAATTCCTCACAAAATAATTAAACATATATAGAGCTGTTGGGGACACTCCAGAATCATCAGCGTTTCAAGGTTCTTTTGCCTTTGTGTTCCACCATGTTAATCATGACTCATGTTCCAAGATGGCTGCTACACTCCAATCAAAAAGAAGGAAAAATGAGGTCGTTAGAGGTCGATTTCATATGTTATTTTAAAACCATCTATCATAACTACCATTATTATTATCTTTGTTCAGGAAAAAATACCTGTATAAAATTTGAAGGGGAAAATGAGCTACTATAATCTGATACTAATATATTTATGTGCTCACTGTGTGCATTTGTGTGCCTAAGCAGACACCTTTCTCTCCATCACTTGGGTCACTACTGGAAAATGTAGGTTTTTTTCCTAATTGTCACTTATACAGTTAAAAATCAAGAGTTATTTTTAGGATACCCATTTGTCCCAGTTTGCTTGAAAGTGCATTGTGTTTGTGTTGTCCTTGCATAACTATTAATAGCTTTCTTTTTCTTAAGTGTCCCACTTTAGATGATGTATTATATGGTCATCCTTGTTATATTATTAAGAAATAGAAAAAGATGATAGACCAGACAATTTATTCTCTATCAGTACTCCTTCTGAACATTCTCAGAACATTGATGTCTTTTTCAACTACCTCATCATTATATGGAAACTATATTTTGAAAGATGCATGTGACTTCCATATTGACAAATTAAAATTTTTATTCACTTTTATTTACTCACTTAAAATGTTTATGGTAAAACTCCATAGCCAAGAATGTTACATTGGGGGAATATATAGGTAATATAAATGAATATTATTCATAAATCCTTGTTAAATTTGTCTATAAGACAAACTTCTCAATTACAATGGAGTAACAAGAATCTGATATCTTTTTTTTTGGGGGGGCACACCCAGTGACGCTCAGGGGTTACTCCTGGCTATGCGCTCAGAAGTCGCCCCTGGCCTGGGGGACCATATGGGGCACGGGGTCCGTCCAAGGCTAGTGCGGTAAGGCAGGCACCTTACCTCCAGCGCCACCACCCGGCCCCAAGAATCTGATATCTTAATAAAGTTGAATTCATGGACTGTAGTTTTTATTTTGGATAGATATTTTTCTAAGTTTTGTTCAATTATTTTTGTTTATCAAAAAATTTGAGTCTATTTATTTTTCTCAAAGATTTATCAATTTATCATTGAGCCCCTAATTGAGAAATGAGACATTTAAGAATGAGAAGCCATAATAAGTGAATAGAACTATAACTAAGTCATATGTATAATCTAAGACTTTTCATTGACCTTCTTTTAGTCATTTTTTTGTTTTTGTTTTTGTTTTGGGGCCACACTGGTCGGCACTCAGGAATTACTCCTGGCAATCTGCTCAGAAATAGCTCCTGGCAGGCACGGGGGACCATATGGGACGCCGGGATTCGAACCAACCACCTTAGGTCCTAGATCAGCTGCTTGCAAGGCAAACACCACTGTGCTATCTCTCCGGCCCCCTTTTAATCATTTTTTAAAATAAAACATATATAATATAATCCAACATAAAATATAATTTAACACATGTTTACAGGTTTTTTTTTTCTTTTGTACTGTCTTTGAACTCCAGTGACTTTATTGTATATAAAGTACATTTCCTATTAGACTAGTCAGATTTCAAGTGCTATTTTGCCTCATGTGACTGGTACGACCTTGCTGAACATTACCTATAGAGTGCTGTCAACTTCTCCAAGTAGTACTATTAATACCTTCTTTGCTAAAAATTTGTCCTCTAAAATCAAATAAACTTTTAACTAAAGTCAAATCACCAGTGGACCCACTGTCCTTTTTAATCCTTTTTCTTTATATTATTACTTAAAACACGTTTCTTCTCCTTACAGATTGGAAAGGCCCCTCTTTCTCTCATCTGATTTAGATTCCAAGTTTTCCGTAAATTCAGAGAATTTCTAGAGTTCTGAAACAAAATTTTCCAAAAATTCTTCAAGATTAAAGGGAATAGTTTCCACATTAGATTTTATAGGATAAAAGTTTAAATACTAACCCAATATGAAT
>PVKC010034136.1:0-13789 GCA_004027635.1 Crocidura indochinensis | reverse complement strand
TTAGTAAATCTAGGGCTCTAACATCAAAATGAAAAGAGAAAATGAAACTATTAATATAGGAGTTACAAATACAAAATAATATTCACACACAAGTGATTGTATTTAAAAAAAATCCACTCTCAGGCCAGAATGATACTGCAGTAGGGCGTTTTCCTTACACATATCTACCTGGGTTCGATTCCCTGCATCACATATAGTCCCCAGAGCAATACCAGGAGTAATCACTGAGTACAAACCAGGGAAAAAAACCTTAGCACTGCCAAGTGTGGCAGTGGCAGGAAGGAAGGAAGGAAGGAAGGAAGGAAGGAAGGAAGGAAGGAAGGAAGGAAGGAAGGAAGGAAGGAAGGAAGGAAGGAAGGAAGGAAGGAAGGAAGGAAAAATAACCTACCCTCTAAGTGATGATTTTTTCTTGTTTTTCCTTCACTCCTATATGTCTGTGTCCTCCTTTGAGTTCAATCATCTGACTTGCTGTTGAGTTCAATTGACTTTGAGTTCAGTCATTTGACTTGCCCTATTTTACCACCAGATGGAGATAAAGTGCCATCTAAAGAATATTTTGTTAGCCAGCTATTCTGCTGTGCTAATACTTGGACCAAGTAATTCTTTGTGGGGACTGTCTTGCGTATTATAGTATATTTAGCACCATTTCTAGTCATTACACATAAAATTCTAATTGTAATTAACAGAAAAATGTGTCAGGCAGTGCCAAATGCCCTGAAACGTTTAAGCTGATCTACTTAAGAGCCAACTTGCAATGAAACCTAAAAATTTTATCAGCAGGAAAATCAAAGAGTCAAAGAGATAGTACAATGGGTAAGATGTGTGACCTTTCATACTATAATGCATAGGTTTAATTTCTGGCATCCCATATGATCCCTTGGGCCCCACCAGCAAACCCTGTGCATAACTGAGCTTAGCTTTATAAGGTTTGTGCTATCAGCCAGCGATAGGACAAAGAAACCACTTGGCAATGAATGCAAGTCATAAAGCGGGGTTTATTAAGCCAGCATGCTGGGTCCAACCACTCCTGACCCACAGGATGTAGCTTGGGGTATAGAGTTTTTATAGTCACTGACACTATGCACAGTGTTCAGTTGGCCTCAGAAAACAGATAGCAAAAGATACACATTTTGCATAACACAAGTAACAATTCAAATGAATTAAAGCTACCCTAGACAAGGCATGTCCACTGGGCTCGGATGTGGGAGAGCGGACATAGATAAGTGTTTATGAGGGCACCATAGGCATCTATCATTATCAGTTTCTGATCCCCTGCCGTGCCTCTTTTCTTCTGGGAAGGTTGGTAGGCTCTATTTCCCCATGTCAGTCTGACCTCTGGCAATGTATATAAGCATTAAGGCTTAGTTAAAGGATAGCAGAGGGCCTAACCCACCAGGAACATCAGTCTATGTCTGTGAATGAAGTTGGTATGAGTCCACCTGTCCTTATATTTCCACCTTTCACTAGATCAAACTGAGGAATCTTGCTCAGTGGCCTCACTAGGTCACAATGCACACTGCTGTCTAAGAACTAGGGGCTGCACAGGGCCAACTCTTTCCTTTAAAAAATGCTGCCAGATTGATCAGGATGATCAGCCCAACAATCAGCAGGAGGAGAAGGATTATTAAGGGGCAGGTCAAGGTGGATATCAGGTTGGCCAGCCATAGCATAGGACCTAACGAGCCAGGCATATCAGTCTGTGCCTATGAATTTGAGATTGGCATGAGCCCACCTGTCCTTACAGCTTTTAAAAAAATGGAAAAAGGGAATAATACTTTAACAGAAGGTTTTATATTTTCCTACTGCAGACTGCAGCGTCTCTAGACAGTTTCTTCTTAGTGGATTCGTTAAACCTTTCTACGGGAGAGAGGGGGACACGGAGCAGACGGAGAAAAACTGAATTTATTATAAAAATGAATTACCACAGAGTTACATGGTGTGATCGGTGAGGAGAGGTCCAGAGAGAGCGAGAGAACTTTTGGGTTGGCCTTAAATAGCCAGGTTCTAGGGGAGTAGCCAGGGAGAAAGGAAAAGGGATTGAACCAATGAGATCAGAGCTAGAATTAGCATATGAAGTGACAGATAGGGAAACCTGATATCTATCAAGGTAGTGGGAGAAAGAGAGATCACAAAAGGACTCAGCATGATACTTTTGGCGCTTTTTCTGGGAGCTGTGTTCTCTTTGTCTGAAGAAAAAGAGCCTGATTAATGGAGAGCAGGGTCATCCACGTGGTAACTAAAACAGAAAAATATCTCCAGCACTTCACGCAAAGGATCCATATATGATAGACCTCTAGGCGGGCCTTCTGGTAGATACTTCCTTGAAGAAAGAATTAGACTGGTCTGTGCCCCCCCCCCCAAGTGGGGGGGAACATTTTCCTCTTCTTTCTTTTGTTGTGGTCATGATGATCATTGAGGTGTAGAACTTGTGTTGGAAATGAGACAAGGTAGGGCACCATCTCAACAGGAGATGAGTCAGGAGTGTTATTCTTGGTTTCTTGCAAGCACTCTGCCACAAATTCACTTCCCCTATTTGAAATTTTTTTAACTATCTGTTCATTGAAAAACTTGTAAAATATGGGAAAGCATGGATTGGAGCCAATAAAACAAAATGGCTATTATGCCCAGAGCCTTTTTTTTATATAAATATAATTTTTATTTTTAAACATATTGGGTTACATATCATTCAGAGCCTGTTTTTAAGAGAAAGGTTTTCTCCTTTCTATTTCCCCAACTTTTGCTATACCTATGCAAAAAAAATGCCACCTTGCTTTATTTTTCTGTCTTTTAGATAGGGCCTTTTATCTTTTCTGTAGAATCTTGGGACACAGATTACATTGTTTTACCTCATATTTCTGCACTTTTCTATAAAATTGAGAAGGGGAAATAAAGAAAGGATGGAGGCCAGTAGCCATTAGGAAAAAGAAATCATAAAATTTTCATATACATGGATGTGTAGAATCACCCCACTCTTCCACAGGTGGATTGCTGTGGTTATCTACAAGGTAGTCAGACTTCTGCAGGTTATGACAATAAGATGCTAGACCACCTGCTGCTCTGCTGTTGCTCAGCTGCAAGGACCTAAGGCTGCCAGTGCTGCAAACTGCAAAGACCTGAGGCTCCAGAGATGCAAGGCTCGAAGTGGTCCATGGTACCCAGCTGCTGGTAGTGTCAAGAGCCCACCCAGGAATGTCAACTTGTAACGACCCTCCCATCCACCCCCCACCCCACCAGGACTGAGGTGGAGAAAGAAACCAAATATCATTTTTTATTCCTCCTGGAGTCTGAGACCTGCCATTGTTGCTTGGGGGTTTCAGAGTGTGGAGGGGATTCGCCACCCAAAAGTGGCAGAGGAGACCCAAGTTCAAGAGAATTAGAGGGATAGATACAAAGTAAGCAGTATCTCTCCAATATTTTATATCTGTCCCTCGCAAAAAGGCAAGCACTCCTCTGGTCACTATTCTGGGATACACACATCCCCAAGGGTTCAAGTTTTTTCCTGTTATACCCTACTTGACAAGGGGGTGAGTCCAAGGGTTGTGTCCAGGGGGCGTGTTATAGTGCAACTGTCATTAGAGTGGGGGATACCCAAGGGGCATGTCCAAAGCCCAATAGTCAAGTGGGGGTATCCAAGAGACATATCCAAGTCCAAGTGCCATTATATCAACAGATGGATGGAAATGGAGATTGTTGTGCTGAGTTAAATGAGTCAAAGAGATAGAAATAGACATAGTATAGTCTCGCTCATCGGTGGTATATAAGGAAAAGAAAGGAAGATATCTAGAGACAATAGAGATAAGAGCCTGGAGGACCAACTCAGGATATAAATGAAGCTTGCCACAAAGAGCCATAAGTACAGTTAGGGCAGTAAATATACTAACAACTACCATGACAATGATAGTTGGAACAGAAGACTCTGGACAACAACTGGGTGCTAAAATGGGAGAAAGTGATATGTATGCACCCCTCATTGACAGTAGTGCAAATCACAATGTCAGAAAGAAAATAAAGAATGAGAGATAGAAGAATGCTTGTCACAGAGATAGCTTGTGGAGGGGGAGATAGGGGAATTGGAGTCAGGAAATTTGCACTAGTGAAGGGCAGTGTACATTCTATGTCTTAAGAAATTACTGTTTAAATTAATTAAAAATAAAAGTTAAAAAAATAAAATAAATCTCCGTTATTTTCAGGACCCTCTAAATTTTCACTATGATCAATAGCATTTAAAGTAACATTGTGCATAAGCCATGAATAATACATAAGCCATCTTTGCACAGCCATGAATAATACTGCTTCACACTGAACATTTATGAATAACTGGAATTTTACTTGAATATAAAGCTTATATTCTTGGTCTGAAAATGTACCAAAAAATCGGTAAGAAAAATTAACAGAGCACAAAATTGTGAGAAGTGGCATGAAATATTGGCAAAAGGTAAGAATATAATGGGGTCACCGACAATATCATAGACATTGTGCTAGAAAGAATAAAGAAATTAATCTCAGCTTCTTTCCCTTCAAATGATTGTTTTTTTTTTAATAATATCTTTTATTGGGTCCAGTGAGATAGCATGGAGGTAAGGCATTTACCTTTCATGTAGAAGGTCAGTGGTTCAAATCCCAGCATCCCAAATGGTCTCCTATGCCTGCAAGGAATGATTTCTAAGAATAGAGCTAGGCGTAACCCCTGAGTGCCGATGGGTGTGACCCAAAAACCAAATATATAAATATATAGATATAGATACCTTTTATTTAAAGACTTTCTTCACAAATATAATTGTAGTTGGGTATTTCAGTAATGTAAAGAACACCTCCAGCCCTTCAAAAGTGCAAGATTCCCATCACCACTGTCCCAAATCTCCCTCATCCCCACCCCAACCCTGCCTGTACCCTAGACAGGCTTCCTACTTCCCTTCTTCATTCACATTGTTATGATAGTTCTCAATATATTATTTCTCTTAACTATACCCATTACTCTTTGTAGAGAGCTTCATGTTGTGATTTGGTCCTTCCAGCCCCTCTCTCTCTTATGTCTCTGAGAATTATTGCAAAAATGAACTTTATTTTTCTTAAAACCCATAGATGGGTGAGAATATTCTGCATCTATCTCTCTCCCTCTGGGTTATTTCACTCAGCATAATGGATTTCATGTACATCCACGTATAGGAAAATTTCATGAATTTGTCTCTCCTGATGACTGCATAATATGTCCTTGTGTATATATACCACTGTTTCTTTAGCCATTCATCTAGTGAAGGGCAACTTGGTTGTCCAGAGACTGGCTATTGTAAATAGCACTGCAATTGAAGGGATTTTTGTATTGTATTTTTTGGATTACTAGAGTATATCTCGAGGAGTGGTATAGCTGGATCTTATGGAAGCTCAATTTCTAGTTTCTGGAGGAATATCCATATTACTTTCCCTAAAGATTGGACTAGATAGAATTCCCACCAGCAGTGAATAAGAGTTCCTTTCCTCCTGGCCTATCTCTAGCACTGCATACTAGTTCTATGAGTAAAGCACAGAGTCATCCCTGAGCACAGAGCCAAAAGTCAGCTTTAAAGACAGCTGAGTGTGGCCCCAGAGACCTCCATCCCTCAAATATCGAGAATGATAAAAACTAAAGTGAATAAAGACATAAGACAAACACCACAAAAACAGTACCAATAGAAAAGTTCAGAGCATAGTCAATAACACCAATATTTTTAAAACATATAAGATTTGACAAACTTATCTAGACTCACAAATAAAAGAGAAAAATCCAAATAAATCGGAACAGATAAAATGGAGAAAATTGTAATAAATGCAAAAGACTATGAGGTTATTAGAAACATTTTATGACATTAACTTGAAGAATCTACAAAAATAGATCAATTCTTAGTATCTTACGACCTCCCAAGATTAAACCAAGACAGAAAGTTAAGCAGTTTACTTGATACATACGCTTAAAAAAAATAGGTTCCCAAGGAAATCTCAAAAGACAATGGGGAAGCCTATATTTTCATCGTAAGTATAGGATCTATATAACACTACCTCTTATCCTGTTTTTCCCCAAATGTAATCTCCTGCATCACTTTCTACCTTTTTCTTTGTTTTTTTTTTTTTTGGTTGGTTGTTTTGTTTTTTTATTTGTTTTGTTTTAGTTTTTGTTTTTATTTTGATTTGTTTTTGCTTCTGTTGGGTCACACCTGGCGGTGCTCGGAGGTTGCTCCTGGCTCTGTGCTCTGAGTTGCCCTGGCAGCATGGGAGACCAGGTGGGATGCCGGAATTTGAGCCACCGTCCTTCTGCAGAAAGGGCAGATGCTTTGCCTCCGTGCTATCTCTCCGGTCGCACTTTATTCCTTTAATTACTTCTTTTATTTAATCTTTTTTTAAAATCTTTTTTCTTTAGATATGTGTGAGCATATATATTTTTAGTTTTTGTCGTGTGTCTGTTTTCTTCTCTCTCCACCCCCAAATCCACCAGCAAAATAATGTAGCACCATGTCTTCCTGCAAAGGCATATTAAAAAATAGGGAAAATCTTACATATAAAAACAAGCTCTTATCTACCAAGAATAAGAACTCATACTTTTTTATAACACAGGGGCATCTCCCATCTTGAACATATGTCATGTGGAAACAATTTAAACCCCAGGGAATTGGGCACTGACTGTCCAGCCTTGACTCCTGGATCATAGAAACAACAGAGTCCTCCACAACAGCTCCAGGAACCAAATTCTCTCTGAGACATTCCATAGTGCTACTCTGACACCAACATGTGCCAGTTCTAAATTGATATCCTGAGGATGAGGGAATGGAACAACTTGATCTAAGAGCAAGTCGTCCTTCCTCACCAGCCAACGATAAGACAAAATCAGAAGACTTGTCACCCTTTGATCTGTGCAAAAGCCAAGATCACTATCTACAGATGACTGGTTGTTACAACCATGACAGGACAGTACGCATCCCAGGACCAACAACAACAAAGCTCTAGCTTACGTTTTGGTCTACAATCTGTTCAACAAACAAGATTCTTCAATTCCAGAGGTCTGACTGAGACAATCGAAAGTGAACGGGTCTTCCAGAAACATAAGGAAAGACTCCATCTCGGGTTCCATCCTAGGAGCAGCATAATGACCAAGATCACCAACTACAAAAGATGGAGTAAAACGACACTGAAGAAGCAGAACTGCTAGAACCACAAAGAAAGACTTCATCATAAACTCCATTCCTTGAGTTGTACAGACACCAAGATCTCTAGATACAGAGATCTGATTTTAGCATCCATGACGAAGCAGAAGTCTTCCATACACCACAAAAGCACCGAGGGGAGAGTAAATATTCATGCAAGGAGTCTATAGTTAATACCATGACAGTATACTTCAAGGGTGAAGAGACCCTGTATCTCCTAGGCCAGTGGTCGGCAACCTTTTTTTCAACTGAGCCAAATCTCACCAAAACCACGATTAAATTTATTTTGAGAGCCACATGTTTTTTTTTGTTTTTTTGTTTTTATTTTTATTTTATTATTTTTGGCAGTGTTCAGCGGTTACTGGTAGCTCTATGCTCAGAAATCGCTCCTGGCAGGCTCAGTGGACCATATGGAATGCCGGGATTTGAACCACCTACCATCTGCACGAGAGGCAAATGCCTTACCTCCATACTATCTCTCTGGCCCCGAGAGCCACATTTTTAAAACCGAAAATACATAGAATGGTACACTGTTTTTAGTTTCAATAAGGTTTTATTGAGAATACTCTGCATGCAAGTATCCACATAGGTAGGGAGGATCCAAATAACACAACTATAAAACAAAAACTTTAGGAACTATATCATTTATCGATAACGTTAAATTCCATAAAATTTGCCTTACAATGTAAAGAAATTGCATCCTGACAATGACTGACAAAGTCACAAACACTAATGTAAACATTGGCCTTGCATTTCCTTGGATAGTTTGAGTAAGTCAGGTTTGTATTTTGTTCTTAATTTTAGGCACGATTCCAGGTTCTCATTGATTAAATGATTTCTCAATTTACTCTTGATAAGATTCAAACTTGAAAATGATTATTGCCAGGCCCGGGAGATAGCATGGAGGTAAGGCATTTGCCTTTCATGCAAAAGGTCATCAGTTCAAATCCCGGTATCCCATATGGTCCCCCGTGCCTGCCAGGAGCAATTTCTGAGCATGGAGCCAGGAGTAACCCCTGAGCACTGCCAGGTGTGACCCCACCCCAAAAAAAGAAGAGAAAATGATTATTGCACAAATATGTAGACCCTAATATGGAAAGAACAGCAAATGCTAGCTTGTTTAGTTAATTATATGAGTCAGGAATACTATTCCAGGTGTTAAAAATCAACACATTTTCCTTCTCCAGGTCTTTCAAAGCAGACCACTTGTGCTGTGAAGTAATTTCACATATGTGTTTCTCCAATCTTTCTAAATTAGCACAAAGACATTCAAATTTTGAGCTCCACAGTTCTTTGTTTTTTAAATCCAGTAATTTCATTTCAAAGTTGCCAATGTCGATATTTAAGGAAGAAAAATTTAATTCCATTACAGTGGCATCCAGAGGTTTTTTAACAAAGACCAACATCGCTTTGCTGTTTCTAAAATCCTGAAATCTCTTGAGAAAAGCTTCCCTCATATTTGAAAGTGCTGTTTTAAAATAGGTAATGTCAATATCAAAATAATTTTCTTGGCAATGTTTCAACAGGCTTAGTGAATCTAAGTTTCTCTGTTAAAATCTTGAGCAAAAACAAATACTTTGTTTTAAAATGAAATAACTTCTTCTAACATCAAAAAAAATTGTGTTTCCTTTCCCCTGTAGTTTATGATTAAACTGATTAAGATGTGAAGTAACATCCACCATGAAACACAGTTTTTGAATCCACTGACCGTTTGTAAATTCTGGATAGTGAACACCCTTCTTGAGGAAAAATGCTTTGATTTCTGATAATAAGGAAGCAAAACGTTTCAAAATGTTTCCTCTTGATAACCAAAATGTGCTGAAAATTTAAAACTCTACAATATGGAGATGAAACAGGTAAAAGAGAAAAACCTTTTAACAATCTTCAAAAGCAAGGCAGTGCTCCAGAAAAAAGTAGTGATTTCACTACTTTTTTTTCACTACTGAAAGGAAAAAAATCTGTTGACACTTTACTGTGTGCTGCAAGAAACCAAAGTAAAATACACACAAGAACAAAAACGACACTTTGTTAAAGGCATATGATATATCATAAAGGAAGTATGATAGAGTTCCTGAAACATTTTAAAAATAATTTTTATTTAAGCATATTTTTTACAAAATTATTCATAATTGAGTTTCATCATAGAATGTAGACCACCCTTCACCAGTGCACTTTCCCCACCACCAATGTCCCTTGTTTCCTTCCCCTTTACCCTCCTCTGCCTATGTCAGGAGCAGGCCTTTTGCTTTTTTCTCTCTATCTCTCTTTTCCTTTATGACACTGAGGTTTGTAAAACTTCCTTTATGACACCGTGGTTTGCAATATTGTTAATTAAAAGGTACCATGCATGTCACATCCATTTTCAGCATCCAGTTCTTGTCCAGATTGATATGTTCCAACTATCAATGTCATAATGTACCTTTCTCTATTCTATCTGAACTCACCACTTTTTATGGCAAGCTTCCTATCATGGACTAGTCCTCCTGACCCTCAGCCCTATTTTCTCTAGGTATCATTACCATATTGTCATTTTTTTTTTGGTTTTTGGGTCACACCTGGCAGTGCTCAGGGGTTACTCCTGGCTCCATGCTCAGAAATTGCTCCTGGCAGGCATGGGGACCAAATGGGGCACCGGTATTCGAACCAATGACCTTTTGCATGAAAGGCTAACGCCTTACCTCCATGCTATCTCCCGGGCCCCTCATCATTTATTATTTTTATATGCCACAAATGATTATTCAGTGTCTACACCTCTCCTTCTGACTCATTTCACTTAGAATAATAGTCTGATGTGAAGGTGTATGTACAGATGATGCACAGTGCATGGCTCAGTGTTTTTGTGTAGTCACAAGAAACAGAGGTTGCACACCTGTACATTGTATCCACTCATTGCATGATAGACTGGATTCAAAAATACTCCCTGTTGAACTAAACTCTGTGACAGATGACACAGTAAAGATAATTTGTAAAATTCACAATTGTGATCAAACTCAGGCTATTCACCACTCTGGGTGAGAGTATAGATGCCCACTACTAATATCTTCTCCATGAAGAAGTGAAGTGGCTGTTCTGGGGAAGGGTGTTCTCTTGCCTTGTTGGCAAGAGGGAAGAAGTAGTGCAGTTCCTGTGAGAGCAAAACTCTGACTTTGTACAGCCCCAGTTGGACAAGGAATGGGTAGCTAAGCTTGTGTATTTGGCAGACATTGTTCATTTTTTCTATGAATTTAATATTTCTCTGCAGGGGAGTTTCACAAGTAGTTTTTACAGTGAGATATAAGATAGATGTGTTCAAAAAAGAATCTGATTCTGGGATATCTGTGTCTGAGAAGGAGATATTGAAAAGTTTCCACTCTTGCAAAAAATTTCTGATTGGCACTTATATTATGCAGAAAGTTGTAATCAATATGAAAAACAGCATTTAAGGGCATTAGCTCACAAATTTAATCATGAGTACTCTGAACATGAGAATCCACAGAAAAGAAAACTCTGGGTTGAGAATTCCTTCATGGAAGATGCCCACTCTTGTGCAAAATAAAATATGTGTTTTAAGATCACCCCAGGCACTGTATTTCTAAACCCTACCCAACCTGATCTGAAGAAGCAGGGTAGCAGGAAAGAAATAATAAACCAAGCTAGCAAGGAAAGGATGATCATGGAGTCCATGGCCTTTTACCTTGTACTCTCTGCCTCGAGCCCAAAAAGCTAGAACACCTCTTTCTTTATTAAAACCTATTCCCAATACCAGGAGGCAGGTCAAGAGAGAGAGAGAGAGAGAGAGAGAGAGAGAGAGAGAGAGAGAGAGAGAGGTATATATTCAGTGGACTTTTGCATTTCAAAGGAATAGGTTTAAGAAAGGATGACTTGGGGGAACATCTTTGTTTAGGGTTGATACTGGGTATCATCTTACACTCTTGGAGTTGGCCAGTGGGGTTGCACACATGGTGCGCACTGACAGAGGCTAGGAGCGGAGTTCTGACTCCTGGAGTGACCGCCCCGCACACAGAAGAGCCAAATTAAAAGTGTAAAGAGCCACATGTGGCTCGTGAGCTGCAGGTCTGCCGAACCACTATCCTAGGCCAAGGGAATTCCCTCCATTATGTCCCCAATAGTTACTGTGTCTATGCAGGGTGGGGGGGGGAGCACAAAATAATCCTTTTATCCACATATATATTGATTGACTGATTGATTTTTTTACTTCTTTATTTTGGTGTAGATATTGAAGTTGATGTCTCTAATTTTATTTTATCTTATCTTTATCTTTCTTTTTTGTGTTTTGGCATGGTTTGATTTCAGGACTGAGACTATTGTGTGGTGCTTGTTTTTATTGCTGTAGTGCTCACCAGATATTTTATTTGTTATTTCATTCTGTATTGCTGTGGTGTTTCAATTACCTTTTTCCTGTCCTCTCTCAAACTGAGGTTGAAATCCTCTAGAAGGACTCAGCCCGTTTGCAGCTTATTTGATTTTTTTACACCATTCTATTGCTTTTTTTCTTTCAATAAAAATGGCATAACTAGATTTACCTAGCTTCGCCTCTCAAGTAGAGGGGAAACAAGGGAGGGTAGCACCAAACAGATATCTGTTCACTAGTAGTAAATTAGACACAGAGGGGACCACTTACTCTAGCAGCCCAGGGTGCTAGATGATGGTGGGGGATATGGGCTGCAGGAAGGTAATGGGGGTGAAGGGAGGACAAACTTGTTGATGGGTATTCCCCTGATTCAATGTTAATATGTACCTAAAATACTACTGTGAATGATATGTAAGCCGATATGGTCAAATAAAAATTAACAAATCTCAAAATTATGAGAATGAATTGGCCACCTTTGTCATTGGACTTGGAATCTTGACTCTTATCAACATTTTTGGGGAAAATCCATCAGAAATGCAAGACATTCTACAAATAGTTGTCCAAGCCTTTCTGAGGATGAAGCAAGTAATAATCTCTCCAAGTTGCTGTTTGTCCATCAGAATATTGGGGAACTTATGGCCCATGATCAAAAGTTGGAAAGATATAAGAGGTTAGAGCAGAAACTAGATAAAATGACAGTAGCAGCAGCTGAAAAAGAACAATGTTCAGACATAATATTCTTTAGTGTATTGAAGATATCTTTTTGCATCACTTCAACAAAGAGAACAACATAGTGGACAAAATTAATAAAAAATATAGGGATACCTTTATAATCAAATATGACAAGCATGTCCAAATGAACAGGAAATATTTCCAGACTCTAAACTTAGAAGTACAAGATAAGGACTCCATTGAAATGATTACTGAGCACATTTTAAGATTTGATGACACGCTTAACGAAATTCAGAAGCAGCAACATGATTACAATCCCTATTATTTCCATGAAATATTAAGAATAATAGAAGAGGAGGTGAAATCTACACTCATGCAGGAAAGATACACGTTTAAAACTGAATATAAAATTTATTTGTCTTTGAGTCTATTCATAAAGGCAGCAAAGACTTTGAGAGAGATGCACCGGGCATTCAAAGAAGCAAATGATCCTGCAAACTATCTGGAAGGAAAGAAAGATGAGTTCTTTATGAGTTTTAAGATATCTTGTGAGGGAGCAACCAATATCAAGATTTTCTGTTGGTTTTCTCTGGAGCAAACTCACTCCTGCTACAACCTTGTGAAGAAATTTGGTTTCTCAGATGGCTGCATGCATTCAAGGAACCTGCTCTGAATTCAATGCAAACAGGTCAAAACTGGAGAAATATATACTCATCTCTCTTGCAGAAGAAGAAAATTTTGAGAATTACTGGCAATATATACATAATCCACAATTTTTTTAAAAGTTTCATCCTGAGATATGTTCAAAAATATTACTCAGGAGAAGGAAGTGAGAAAATAAAGTCTTTTTTAAAAAAGAAAACTTAGAAAACATCAAGTAAATAATCTGCTCAGCTATTTATGATTCCAAAGAAATTGCTAAAGATAAAAACAGCAATGAGACGGCATCTGAGTGGTTAAATGTGTTCATATTCCATGGGGGAAGAAACCCTGTATCTCTTAGGCCAAGGAGATTCCCTTTTCGTGTGACCCCAATTTTTAGTGTGCCTTTGCAGAAAGAGAAAAAAAGGGGGGAGGACGGAGAGATAGCATGGAGGTAAGGCATTTGCCTTTCATGCAGAAGGTTATTGGTTGGAATACCAGTGTTCCACTTGGTCCCCTGGCATGCCAGGAGCAATATCTGAGCATGGAGCCAGGAGTATCCCCATAAACACTACCAGGTGGGACCCAAAAACCACAAAAGAGAGTGAGACAAGAAGCTCAAAATAATCTTTTTTTAATTTACTTATCCTATTACTATTTTATTTTTCTCTTACCTAGTTTATGTCGACCTTCTCATTTTGGTGTAGATATAGAAGTAGTAGCCCACTATTTTCCCTATATATATACTTTTTCTTTCTTCTTTTCTCTTTGATTTTTTTGCGCTCTGTCATGTTTTTTATCTCAAGACCATGGCAATTATGTGGTGCATATCTTTATCGCTACAATGCTCACTAGATGTCGTATTTGACATATCTTTGTAAAATGTTGTGGTGTTTCACCTTTTCTTTTCCCCTTCTCTCAAACGGAGGATGAGAACTGCTAGAAGGACTCT
>PVKC010034135.1:0-13785 GCA_004027635.1 Crocidura indochinensis | reverse complement strand
TTTCTTTCTTTCTTTCTTTCTTTCTTTCTTTCTTTCTTTCTTTCTTTCTTTCTTTCTTCCTTCCTTTCTTTCTTTCTTTCTCTCTCGTTCTCTCATTCTTTCTGTTTTTGTGGTTTGGGGAGCATACCCAGTGGTGCTCAGAGGTTACTAGCTCTGCACTCAAAAATAACTCCTAGTAGTGCTTGAGGAACTATCTGGGATGCTGATGCTCAAACCTGGTTAGACCATGTACATAGCAAGCACACTAGCCGCTGTCAAGAGCTACCAATTCCTGGGAGAATAATGATTCAAAGTGATTTAACACCTGGATATCTTTCCCTTGGCCAGGGTTGCCCTCTATTTTTTAGGTATTGGCCCTATTTCTACTCATGTGCTGAATTAATTGCTTTGGACTTCAAAGAGCTTGTCTCTTTGTGGCCTTCCTCAATGGGTTTGTGGTAGTACTATGTGGGAAAGTAATGAAGTTGAGTTGGGCCACTCATTTGAAGGGTGACATGACAATATTTTAAGGAAAGAGCATACAATGTTGAGGCATCTTGGGCACCAGGCATAGAGAACAATATGTGTACAGGAGATGGTGGACTCTGGGGCATTTTTCGTCCTTGAAAAACAGCTCCTGACAATCAGGCTGACACCAATGATAACTCATCAGGTATCAAACTCTGATCTCTGGGGGTCCTGGAAGGAGGGAGTCCCAAGTTGGGGAGAAGCAGAGGAGACCACTCTTGTCTCTGCCACTCACCCTAGGATCTTCTTCAAGTTATGGTAAGTTGTAATGAAAGAGCCACATAAGCTCTTGGGACACAAAAAGACATTAATGCACAAGTATGATGAAGCTCAACACACAACCTTAGCCTCACCTTCCCAATACATCTCAGTACGGCCACACTGAGCACCTCCCAGGACAGGTCTGAGTTTCAGCATTCTTGAAGTAAAGCAGCATGACCTACTTGGCTGGCCTGTGAGGAGGAACTGCAGTAACTTTGGCAAACGTGTTTCATAAATGATCCGGTGCTCTCCACGTACAGGTTTACTGCAACAGCTTTGACTAGGTCTGAAGTGTAGCACGAATCTCAGAGCAATTAAAGAAAAGTTAAAAAAAAAACAAGGAGGCCTTATATTAAACACCCCAAGGAAACAAAGCCTTTTCAATCCCTAGAACTCTTCCTGCTGGTAAGAAGCCTTTCTGAAATGAAACACTCTTGCAAGCCATTTGATTGGATCTTAGTTTTATTACGTGGTGGCTGGATAGACTTTTCCTGTGGCTAATGCATGACTCACTCCACAAGCTTTTCCAACAACAGTGAAAGTCACAGCAATTTGATTTCCCCAATAAAGAGTTGTTAGCAGTAATAATCCCAGAGAATATTAAGTTAGGTGCTGAGATCCCAAGTCTCAGGCTCCAGTATAATAAGGGCCTCATAACTATTCACAGGCTAAACAAACCAGTTGCAGAGATGGGGATGGGGATGTGACAGTCGTTCCCTCTCTGGGTGATCCCAGATTTTTGTGCTACAGACCTGAAGTTATGTGACTCATTGACCCACAAATCATTAAATCTAGCATCTGTCAAACCAAAGGGAGCTCCTTTTCCTCAGACCTCTTTACCTATTGCTTCTGCCATGAGATAGTAATACCGCCAATACCTAGCAGAGACTCAGAATTTTAGCCTCACCATGGATACTATCCTCTAGATTTCCAAAGCTAAACAGGACTGAACTATGGTCATTCAGGCCACCTGTCACATGTCTTCATCTTTGCAGCCAATGTCCATTTCTGGGCTCATTTGTCTTGTGGTTGAGAACAGGCTTGCTTGCCTTCACCAATCTCACATGAGTCCTTGGTCTATCTGTTCATTGTCTCACTCCTCACTCTCCTGTCACTACTTTTCTGAAGACACATGTTGGCACTCCCACTAATCTGATCATATGCCTTTCACAGATCACTATTACCTATGAAATAAAGTACAAATTCAGTGGACTGGCATTTTATATGTCCCAAACTCTGGTCCTTTTCACTTGTTTCCTGTACTTTAATTATTTAACTATGTTCCACTAACTATGTTCTTTTTTCTAGAAACACTTAGCTTTTCCCATGTATCAAATTTCTTCCCGGCCTCCTAGGAAGTTCTAAACTAAACTATTTCTTTTTGGTGATGTCCCTTAGCTAGAAGTTAATATATTAGTCAAGACCCTTACTTATATGACCACACAATTTTCTACAATTATTACAAATACTACTTTTGAATAGAAGTGACACTAATCAAACCTTCTCAGGGGGGCCAGCACTGAACTCTATTTGTTTGCTTATTTATTTTTTTGGTGCCTCACCTTGCAGTGCTCAGGGACTGTACTTGACTCAGGACTGACTCAGTGGTGTTTGAAGACCACCTCTGGTGCCATATATATGAAATCTGGGTCAGAGAAATGCAAGGTTTAACCTCTATGATGTTTCTATAACCATAAAATACTCTCCTTACTTACCTCTGATATTGAGTGATATCCTATTTTTTTTTATTTTTGTTTTGTTTTGTTTTTAGTCACACCAAGGAGTGCTCAGGGGTTACTACTGGCTCTGCACTCAAAATCACCCCTGGCAGGCTCGGGAGACCATATGGGATGCCTGGTTTCGAACCACCGTCTGTCTGCATGCAAGGCAAAAGCCATACTGCTGTGCTATATCTCTAGCCCCTGTATCCATTTTTTTAATAAAATACTCATTCATAATTTTGTGTGTATATGTGTGATTATTGTTTAATATTTACTTTTCCTACTACACTAAAAACCCATTTAAAACACAGATCATTCCCATCAGAGCTTAGCACAAGTGTCTGGGTAAATAAGTACTAGGACAGTTCATAAACAACTGAATAAAATGCAACCCTCCCAGCTTGTCAACTTATTAAGAAAAGTTTTGTATTTCACTATTGATTAACAATCTAGTAGTTGATGCCCAACCAATAATAACAGAGTAGGATCTTTAAGTAGAGGTGCACATTTCTTTCTCCTGAGTGGGAAGTTGATTGTGGTTGACCTATTGGCGTTTGACTTTGTCCGTGAAAGAAAAGTGAGGAGAAAAAAAGTATGCAATTTGATAGTCTTGACTTGTATTCCAGCAGGTTTCCTAATGGGAAGCTCCCAATATGCTTCTGCTCCCCAAAAGTCTTTTCATGGAAAGCAGATCAACCAAGCAGATGTTAGCAACAGAAAGATAATTAACAAATTTCTGACATGAGTCTGTTTATATCACTACTGTCAAGGATAATCATGTTAGTTTAAGAAAGACCTTTTGCCTGGATTCTAAGTGTTCACACATGAAAATGCCAGGCATAAATTCTGGCTGTGAAATTAACATGTGTAGAAATTTGTGTGTGTGTTCTTATTATGAATGAGTCATGACTGTAACAAGGGCAGAGCATAACCGATTTGTGAATTAATTGATCAGACACATTGTTCAACTGTTCATCTATTTGTTTATTATCTGGTCCTTTCACTTTTCATACACTCATTTGTTTGCTCGCTTGACAAGTTGCAGAAATGGTGGACTTGGCAGAGCTGAGAATATAGGCAAGAAAAAGAAGAAAAAGAAAACAAACCCCAAAATTAACCCCCCAAGCTCGTAACTACAATAGAGACAGGTATTGGTCTTTGATCGGGACTGAATGTACCAAAAATATCTACAAGCTATTTCATGGAGAAGTCTTTAGAAAGTAATTCTTCCCTTAGACAAATAAAAGGAAACATGATGGTTTCTTTTAGCAATTTTGTATTATTTATTTTAGATCCATTTGAAAGTCAATCTTAATTTGTGTGCCATTGTACTTGAGTATGAATGTGTACTTTGTACACATGTGTGTATTCATTTTGTGAAAGAGGCCCAAATTATGATTGGGAAAGAGAAATGAAGGATTTAATTTTTCTAGCTTCAAAATAATACTGTTTACTAAATTCTCATTAGAACTCACCACTATAATAATCTACCTTTTAGAGAGACAGAACATGGTCAGATGTGGGCACAGATGAGTTGCTGGGGACCATGGATTTTTCAAACTTCTCTCTCCAAGGAGAATCAAAGTTTCAAGTTACATAATTATAAAAATTTGGCTTAAGGGGCCAGAGAGATAGAAATGGGCTGGAGCACATACATTTCACGCAGGAGGCCTTGGTTTGATCCCTGAAAGCCTGCTAGGTGTGGCTCAGAACAAGCAAAATAATAAAAAAGGCATAGTTTTATTTCCTGTAGTTTTCAAAGTTTGCCCATATAAGCACACACAAATTATATATCAGAATAAAATTAAAATGTGACTAGCTGTGGTTAGTATTCTCCATGCATAAAGCCTCTGTGTATTCTACCAAAACCCACTTGAAATAGTTGGTGCTTACAACAGTGCTTAAACTTGTAAGAAGGCTCTCCTGGACCTTTGGTCCAAATCATAGAGGTGATAAATAGATCCGTAACATGATCTCAGATGTATCTGAAATATGTTAAGCCCAGCAGATAGTCTGTAAAATGATGAAATAGTATGTCTCCAAGTAGTCTGAAAGTAAATGCTATCACTATCCTGGAAGACTCCCGTTTATTCTTTCTTGCAATTATTTTCTCTCTTCTACTTCACTCCCTCTCTGCCCTGCCCCTTTAGGTAATTCCTCTTCTGGATTTGGAGCAATTCCATTGGACCTCTCATCATTTCCTATAGGCCACAGGGCATAATTTGGTTTGCATGAACTTTAGATTTAGTTCCTCAGCAAAGAGCATTTTTCAGTTCTTCTGGATTTTCTGCCTTGGATTATCACTAAATTCCTTTTTTATTTGCTGATTTGACCCTTTGACCATCATTTAAACTCGACTGGGGTATTTAACTTGAGCATGTTGTTCCACAGAGAGCAGGGTCAAGTTCCTTGTTAATTCAGCTCCCTTATGGAAAACGGCAATAAGATGGCGGGGGAGAAGCAGAGGATTGGGATAACTAGGATGTGAAAACTGAAAGCCGGCTTATTAATCCTGGGGGAAGGCTAATGAAGAGAAAGTTGGGGAGTATAATTGCCATCCAGCTGTTTTAAGGGTTTTTTTTTTCTCCTTCATAACCCTGACATCTAATTGATCATCACGTGTTTTTAATTCCACTTCTTAAAAGTCTCTGCACTCTGGACATTCCTCTGATGAGCCACACAGGACCTTTGTGTAATCAGACCCCTATTACTCTGGCCTGGGGTAATTTTTCATGGGGGGTGGTGGCTCTAAAGTAGTATTTTGGGGCCTGGAGGTCAATCCTGATCTAATGCTACTGATCAGGGGCCACAGGTGCTTGAGATACAGCCACCAGGTATCAGACACTACCAAGAATGGTCTTTGGGGTAACTTGAGGTACTGGGGACTGAATTTATGTCCCTGAGGATGCATGCAGCCTAACTATTGAACTATTTCCCTGTTCTCCAATGTTATAGTCTATAATTTTTTTGGGGGGGGAGGTGTGGGAATTTGGGCCACATTCTGTGGTGCTCAGAGGCCATTCCTGGCTTTGGACTCAGGATATATGCCTGATATTATACCACCACCCCTAGCACTGCCTGCTTCCTATACTATCTTTCTGACCCTATTATACATGTTTCTGTTTTTGTTTTAGGTGGGTAAGGATTGGCAGGGTTGCCACAACTGGAAGTGCTCAAGGCTTACTATGGGACCCTGGCAATCATATGTGATGCTAGGAAACAAACTTGGGTTGCCTGATTACAAGGCAAGTGCCTTAACCCCTGAACTTGTGGTGACTACATGAAAACCATAAATATTAACACTATAGACATAAAAAAGTAAATTCTATATCTTTTTGTTTTTTGTTTTGTTTATTTTTTGAGGTCACACCTGGAAGCCCTCAGGGGTTACTCCTGGCTCTTAGCTCAGAAATTGCTCCTGGCAGGCTTGGGGGACCATATGGAATGCCAGGATTTGAATCACTATCCTTCTGCATGCAAAGCAAATGCCCTACATTCATGCTATCTCTCCAACCCCCCAAAAGTAAATTAACTCATTTTATGGTTCTACTCTCTCATCTTTATATTCTCTCCTTTTACTGACTCTGAAAAGATCTTTCTCCTTCCCTGCCTTTCTCACCCCATTCCTTTCCTCCCCTTTCCTCCCTTCTTCCAGTTCCTCTATCCTTTCCTTCCCATCTCTTTCCTCTCCTCGCCTCTCCCTTCTTTGTGGGCCATAACTGACAGTGCTCATACTCCTGACTTTGAGCTCAGTATTCATGCTTGGTGATACTCAGGGTACCATTTGTGGTGCTAGGAATTGAACCTAGGTCAGCTGCATGCCATCCAAGTGCCTTTATCCCCATAACATCTCTCTAGATGTTTAGAGAGAACTAAAGTAGAGTAGTTTATAAACACAATATTAAAATCTAAACACAAATTAGAGTAGACTAACTCATTTTTTTTCTTGACATGTTTCAGTGACTCTCCATGGCTCCCCATGGTATTGGAGAGAAAAAACAGTTTTCATAGCTTCAGTCATTCCCCCTACTCCCCCATCTTCCCCACTTGTCCATTCTCATTCTTTTTTTTTTTGGGGGGGGTCTCACCCAGCAGTGCTCAGGGGTTACTCCTGGCTCCATGCTCAAAAATTGCTCCTGGCAGGCACAAGGGACCATATGGGGCACCGGGATTCGAACCGATGACCTTTTGCATGAAAGGCAAAGGCCTTACCTCCATGCTATCTCCCGGGCCCCTCCATTCTCATTCTTGCTTTAGTTATATCAAGTTGCATTTAGCTTTCTATGCTCAGGAATCACTCTCAGAGGGACTCAGTGGATCATGTTTAGTGTTGCCAAGCATCTTACTCACTGAATTGTTTTTTCAGTACCTCTTCTTTTTGTTCTTTCTTTCTTCAATTACTATAGTTTACGTGACATGGTTACAATACTGTTAAATGTTTTTAATAGTAACGTGCAAAGTTATTGCTCTCTACTCTCACCGTCAAAGTCTCCAAGACCTTCCACCATTGTCTTTCTCTTGCATATATGCCACGCCTTCATCTCCCTACTTCTTTGTTTTGTAATGCAAATCAAGATTTGTCATTATTTATTACCATCTTTATGTTTTATCTTATTTATGCCATGGGTGACTAAGATCACCCAATTGTGCAACATTGTGGATGACCTGGAGATTTGGCAACCCAGGTAACAGTAGGTGTGTGTTTGAGTCTCCTATACATTCCCTAGTGTATGAACAGCATAGTGTAGACAGTAAAGCTAGCTGAAATGAATGAATGGGTTCAAAGATTCCCTCTGACAAAATAAGATAAACACTTGTAATTGATGTTGTGCATACTCATTAGCTATATAAGTTTAGGAAATATATGGGACGATCTATAAACCAATAATAGATCTGTCTAATTTTGTACCTTGCAGTTAAATTTCCATCTCAAATCACAAATAAATAAAACCACAAAAAAGAAGCCAATAAGGTTCTCCTCTAACATTGAAAAAAATTCACATTTTTGTGACATTACGAAATCCCAGTAAAGAAAAATTCCTTGAAGTTCACTTCAAGTTGACCTGGAAAAGGGAAAATGGGCTTGAAATTGAGGAACCACAGTTCTAATTACCTTAATCAATTTGCAAAACACTCACTAGGAAGGAGGATGTAAAGATGTATAAACATGGCGCACACAACGTAAACAACTTATTTCATTTGGCAGAAGATATCTTTAGGGAGGAGAAAGGAGGGGCTTGCTCCTCTCCATTTGACTTATCTTTAGCATTTGTAAAGCAATGGCATTTTCAAGAATTCTGCTCTGGTCACTTCCACACTTTCCAGCTTGGTATCTCATTTCCAAGCAATAAAAATATCAGCAGCAGAAAGAACGAACACATCCTTGTTAGGTTGGAGATTCCTTAGCCAAATAAAAGAGGAGAAATTTCTGGTTCTCATTTTCAGAATTTCCAACTAGAGACCATAGTTTCCTTTAAGACATACTGTTTGGTCACTCAGAAAGGCCATTAGCTTTACTCTTCTGATTTTAACACACATCTGTACTTTTTATTGATAGAGATGGACAAAAGACATGACCAGAATGCTGTAACCCTGTTAGTAATCATTTGAACACCAAGGATATATCCCCAGCTATTGCTGAAATTTTTTCCTCCCTACACTATACCCATTTCACTTAAAAGAGAGGCGATGTATATAGGAACTTAAATGTCCTCAGAAATATATCTCTCTGTATGTGTTTGTCTGTGCATGATATTTTATTAAAGAAAAGGTCTTTGCAGTTGTGAAGTTAAAAATTGCAAATTTGAAAATTAAGGATTTTAGGATTTCAAAGTGGGTCTTTTGTAGAAGAGGAGAAGCAAGACACAGTGGGAAAGGATGTGATGGAAGCAGAGATTCCATATATCTTTGATATATCATACATATCATATGTATATGTATATATACATATATATCTATATATAGATATATCTTTGATATATCATACATATCAAGGAGGTAATGTCAGCCAAAGAGCCCAATGAGCCACCCCTAAACTAGGAGTGAGGCACGGAATGGTTCTAAACAGCATCAACCCTGCTGCCATTTTCTTTACACTTCTGATCTCCAGCCCTGTGAGGAACAAAATTCATCCCTATGAGTTCTGTAGTGAAAGTCACCTGATTGAGGCTGTGGGGTAGAGGAGCTTTAAGAGATGTCTACACTGTACTTCCATCCATCTCTTTAGCAATGGTCACCCTGTTTACAATAGGGCAGTGTGAGGTCTCCTGCTCTTCAAAGGACTCTTAATCCAGGTCTGTGCTGATCCTCTAGACATGAAACCCCAGAACAGGCCTCTCAGGGAGAAAAACACAAAAAAGCTGCTAACATTTGTCAGTCATTTTTTTCTCCTGAGCTTGCCGTACATTTTCTTATCTAGTTTTCTCCAAGAATGATCATAGAAGAGGTGCCAGTTGATGCCTCCATTTCCTAAATATTCCTAAATAAGAAGAAAGAGGCTCAAAAGAGTCTCTTAGCATGTTCTTAGGCAACTACAGGTTGGGACACTCAACTGGAAACTGATCTGGAATCAGAATCATTTCAAAACCTTTCTCCCAATCATTCAACATTTCTGGAGAATTCAACCTCCCTTAAAAGTCATGCCACAGAGGCCTTAGACTTTTCTGGAGACAGATGTGGAGACTTGAGGACTTCTTAGATTCTAGAACTCTTTCTATTTAAGAAGAGAATAATAAACTGATGAAAGGTCTCCCAGAATGAGCAACTCATACTGGATTTATTTTTCACTGTCCAGAGTTAGAAAATAAAATCATTAACACTGTTATATGTTCCTTTAAGTTAGGGGCTATTGAAGCTGACCCATGATGGAAAAAACTACCATCATTACCATTCAGAAGCAATTTAGTCTGTGAATCACTTGACATTGAGCAAGGATATCTTTACACTAGAAAAAAAGTGTTGGTGAATAGCCCTTTCATTCTGTGGAGGAAGGAGTTTTTGTTTATTTATGCTTAAAATTAATGGGAGGAATCACATAGGAAAATTTAGAGAGATATGAAACTTCTGTCACAACTGCACATCTGAAAGTATTTTATACAAAATTATAGTGAGCAAACCTCTTGGAAAATACTAGCAGTAAATATAAACAAAGATTTAATAGCTTTAATATAGGAAGATGCCATACATACTGATAAGATCAACAATATTATTCCCTAATAGATACATGAAACCAGGGCATGGTGGGATAAATTATGATATGTCTATATGATAAGATCTTAAGTAACCACCTAAATCCCAAAATGCTAAATACACAAGGCAAACTATAAAACACATTCAACATAACATAGAGTTAATTTTTTTTGAGATTTCTATGTACAAGAGAATAGTTCTGAATACTTTCTAGGCCTTGTTTCATTAAGTCCCCAAACTTCCTAATAAAGTATGTGAGGTGCTACTCTCATTTCCATTTTTTTAATGAGAAAACTGAGAAGTAACTAGGAAGAGTAACTTGCATAATAGCGTCCAACAAATTCATAACAGAGCTGTCATTAAAGTTGTAATGTTTTCAACAAGACAACATTTTCTCTCTCTTAAGTGGTTCATAATAGTGCTGGTATCCTGTCTTTTTCTATCTTTGCACCTCTCATTGTTTCCTGAAAAAGTATTATGCTTGCTGAATTGTGGGAGGGAGAGCAACTTACTGTTGAAGACAATAGGTTTTAGAATTAAAGAGACCTGGACGGCCTTAGAAAGTATGACTTCTCAGTTTCAATGTCTCTACCCAGAAAATGGTGAAAGGATTAAGTAATTTGTATGCTTGGAGGACTGAGTATGATGCCTAGTACACAGAATGTGTTTAAAAATGGCAGAATCAAATGCTATCAAATGTGTAATAAAGCAAAAAGGAATAAGAAGTCTAACAGTCGGTATTAGTGCTGTACTTATAGAAGACATCATCATTAGGACAATAACCTTGATGATTCATAAAGTATTGGAGATAAAAGAATTTGAGTCATCTACTCCCTCTCTCAGAATAACATAGTCCAAACAGTTGCATGAGAAGAACAAGGGAAAAAAAGAGTGATGGTGGGAAGAAGCAGATGGGCAGGCTCATGGAATGAGACAAGTGCCGCTGGACATCTCAACTGGGGGTTTTTCTCTCCTTTTATAGTTCTTGCTGAACAAGACACTATGATGAGTCATTCTTCTCCCCTTGTCACCCCCCTTTCACACTACAGCAGCTTCTTTCAAGTGAGCATTGAACAAGTGTTTTTCTTGAAAATTTAAGTCAATAGGCATGAGCTTTTTCATGGACAGGTGGACACAATTCTTGGCATGGAGAGCCCTGACTATGAAATCTGGACTCTGGAGAACAGAGTCCCTTTAGGAAGCCTCAGAAACTCTTGTCTCCTATATGGGTCCGATGGAGCAGGATGTGCAGAAGGGCTAACGATTTGTCTACCTCAATTGCCTTATAATCTCCCGATAAATGATCAGGGCAAAAAAGAGAACAATATAACATGTATCTCACAGATCAGACTTTACAGACAGCCATTTACAGAGGGAAAAAGGTCAGGAGGTAGGGATGTGTGGGAAGACTTTGTTCAGAAGGTGTCATTTCTGTACCTGTGTTATTTTTGTGCCTTACATGCACCCACCCAGGTTTCACTCTTTACATATGACTCTGAACCTCACTAGGGGTGGAGAGAGCCAGGAGTAAGACCTGAGTACACTGGGTGTGACCCCCGAACAAAACCAAAAACCAGAAAGTGTCACTTCTAAACGTGAGAGCATTGACCAAATGCATGTTTAGCACCTGTCAGTGGGACCAGAGAAGACACTTTGGAGGGTAGGTGGGTGGGGGAACCAACAAGAAAATAACTCCATTAAAAATTGAACACTTCCAGAGGGTGCCTGGTGGCATCAAATTTGATGAGATAAGGATCAGCTGTGGCCATCACAAAGGTGGTTGGCTCCAATGGGATCATTTGGAGGGGACTGAGAGAGTCCTGGCCAAGGCACAGGAGGTTTGTCCAGGACCAGAATAAAAGGGATACTGAGAGCCAGAATCTGCATGGTCAGCTTGTCCATTGCCTAGGCAAGGGCACCTTGGCCACCTCTCAGTTGGAAGATAATTTCTCCAGATGGAGACCTCTGCCTGCTGGCAAAGTCATCAGCATTATTTGGTAATATTTTGATGTGTTCTTTATGTGGAAAGGGACTTAATGACATAACTTTCACATCATGCACGAATGGCTTTATCTATTCCTTTGGAAAATGATGAAGATGGCAAATCTGGGCAAGGTATTAAGGACAAAGAATGGGCCAAGTTGGAGCTGGTGCCCAACATCATGCATCTGGGCTGGAACATCAAGGCCAAGGTGGCTCAATTTGCATGCAGGCTGCATCCTTGGTTGGTGAAGCTGGCCTTGCTTGTAGCACTGATGAATCTGGCAAAGGCTCCAGTCAGGGGATGACTATGAATGGGAAACACGGTGAACAATAGGAGGGAGGAGGGAAAAGCTTGCAAAAATGATCCAGGGTTTTCCCTGTCATTCACCTGCCTGCTTATCATCTCTATTGGTGAAATCACAATGGAAGAAAGACAAGCAACGGGGTTCATATCATTTTAGTGACCCCTCAAAAGGCCCTGCAGATCTCTGCTAGGAAACAATGCTACCTTCCTTCCTTCCATGCAGTGCTGAGCTTGAGTTCTCTCTCTCTCTCTCTCTCTCTCTCTCTCTCTCTCTCTCTCTCTCTCTCTCTCTCTCTCTCTCTCTCTCTCCCTCCCCCCCTCCCTCTCTCTCTCTCTCTCTCTCTCTCTCTCTCTCTCTCTCATGAAACCACTTTAGTCAGCACAAATTTGGAGGCAGAACCAAACCCAGTAATAGCATATCTCATGCTGCTATCAATTTTCCGCCAGAAGAACATTTCGGGACACAAAATCCTTTGTCTATTTCCAGAAGCTCGATTCAATGACATTACATGAATGACTACAACACTCCAGCATGTTCTGCACCGTTTCAAATTGTATCCTAAAAAAAAAAAGGGGGGGGGGAAGAACTTGGAACGCAGCCAGAGTGTAATGATTTCAGTTCTTAAGAAAATCCAGTCACCATTACAGCACATTCAATATTTTCTTGCTGTGGAAATTTAAGAATCGACTCTAATCAAATAGCAGCGCCCCCACCTCCAACCCCTTCCTCCATTTTGCCATGGTTCCTGTTCCTAGCAGGCCTCCCACGTCTGTTTTGGCTTAAAAAAAATAAAAGAAGTAAGTTTACAATATGTTTTTAAAAAATTGGGGCTGAATCAGACAATTGTATATTTTAGAAAAAAAAAGAAGGCAAAATGTAAAACAGGCTAATCATGATTCTAAATTCAATCTTCAAGGCCCTAATTAATCCCATCCCAAAGGTAACATTCTATCTTAATTGACACACTGAGATGGTTACAATTATGTAAAATAAAACGGGGGGCCTGTTGGAAAACGCCATGTTTTCTTGTCGAACAGGAGATGGCCAGCTTTTATAATAGTTGATTGCAAAAGGATGCAACCACTTTGCTCATATTTCCTATTCTGGTTTGGTCCCTGTACCCAGGGAGGAGGCCCTCTTTCTTTCTCATTGTGAGCCACATCTGGGAATCAAGGGGAATTTGATGCCAATACCTTGTCCTGGGGGTTGGGGGAGAAAGGCTGCAAACGGTCCCCCTTTTCAATGTCCACTTTGGAAGTCACTTACAAAGAGCGAGCGGAGGAAGTCGAATACGCTCGGATTTGTTGGCAGGGTGATTTCTCTGCGCGATTGTGACCACACGCAGGCCTCAGATGTGATAGGAAACAGATGGCAGCATGCGGGTGCTCGAGGAGCATGAGTCTTGCTTCCCGGGGCCAGCCCTGCAGGACAAAGCCTGAGCTGTCCAGGGGCTCTGGCAAGTCTGCAAGGCTTTCCCTATGAAGGGCCCCCACCTGCTCCTGGAGATCTGCGTGGGAGGCTGTGACACTACTACAGAGGAGCTGGCTGTTGGGGTGGCAGGAAAGCAGGAGGGCTTGTTCCCACACTAAGCAGAGCCTGAGGCTGCCTTGCCTGGGATGGGGCACTGCTGTAATCCGTTCCCAGGAGAGGTTCTCTAACGGAGGTAGGGAGGACGAGGTCTCTCCCCTTCAGCTCGGGGTATGCGTCTACCACCCAGTAACCAGCGGTTCTGAGGTGAATCGGCGAGTGAACAGCTCACGGAGAGTCAGACTTGTGGAAATATCAGCTTTATTCGGTGGAAATAACTGAGGTCCAATGAC
>PVKC010034134.1:0-13788 GCA_004027635.1 Crocidura indochinensis | reverse complement strand
TTTTTTTTTTTTTTTTTTTTTTTTTTTTTTTGGTTTTTGGGTCACACCCGGCAGTGCTCAGGGGTTACTCCTGGCTCCATGCTCAGAAATTGCTCCCGGCAGGCACGGGGGACCATATGGGGCACCGGGATTCGAACCGATGACCTTTTGCATGAAAGGCAAACGCCTTACCTCCATGCTATCTCCCGGGCCCCTGAATACTTATTCTTACTAGTTTTGTTAATCCTTCTACTTTTATGAGCTAGAATATTCCCACTCTGTAGTTAAAATTTATGGCACTTACTCTATGTGCCAAACCTTGATATGTTTAAGTTTCATAGATAATCCTCATATATAACAGTCCTAATAAAGTAGGTTGTAGTAGTATTCTTATTTTATGGGTTAGAAAGTTGAAATAGAGAGCAAAAGCAGTTAGTTTGAATTTACATAAATTAGTGGTGGCCTAGCTAGGTTGCAAAATGCAGTCAGTCTGAAATTAAGAATTTATTCACAATACTTAGCTATATATTGGTCTATCCCAATGATAAAGATCTTTGGATTTTTATTTAAAATTTAGACAAGTAATTCTAAAATTATTATTTTTTATTATTTTTGACATTGTCCTTACAGGTCATATCTTCTAAAATATCAATTACATTAAAGAGTATAGAACACACGAAGACTATTTGTCTTACCTTTTGGGTCTCGGCAGTGTGACAGATACAGCAGATTACTCTCTTGTCTTGCACAAAGATGTTCTAGGTTTGATCGTTGGTACCACATACAGTCCCCTCAAGCTGTATGTGACCACCCTGGAAAAACCAGGAATGATCCCTGAACACAGACAGGCATACCCCTGAGTATTGGATATGATCCCCAAAACAAACAAAATAAAAGGGCTAAAAATAGGGGACAAGGGGGGAATAAACCTTTTCTTTCGGTGAAATTATAACATTAAAAAATTTTTTGTAGGTGCCACTAATGGTGGACCATGAGCACTACATGCCAGATCTATTGATAGATTATCCTGCTCCTTTATTTTGATAAATCTGTTACCTTATTTCTTTTAGCTAAACAAAAAAGGGACTATAAAGGATACCTTTTAGGTTGAAATATTAATTAATAGTTACATGGAAATATACTAACATCTGTAGTGACTGGGGAAGAGCAGAAAATAGTATCTATCTATCTCCTTTGGGACTGGATCAGTTGCTACTTTAGAGAATCAACTGGGATTATGAAAATAAATTTTTCTTATTATAAGCTAGCCATGCCATTCATTTAGCCATAGCGAATGGCTTACGTGCAGAATATTAGAAGAAATCATTTTGAAATTTAAGTTAGTGTATATAAATATATATATTTTTATTTTATTTTTTTTTCTCTACACAAGTTTGTTCCTAACTGTATGTCACTAAGTGACAGTTAATCCTGATAGGTTCAAGTAAGATGGTGCCTGTGGATATATTTCAATGGTGAATTAATAGAGAACTAGTATTTATTTATTTATTTATTTGGTTTTTGGGTTACACCGGCAGTGCTCAGGGGTTACTCTTGGCTCTGTGGTCAGAAATTGCTCCTGGTAGTCTTGGGGGACCATATGGGATACCGGGATTTGAATCACCGTCCTTCTGCATGCAAAGCAAATGCCCTACCTCTACCTCCATGCTATCTCTCTGGCCCCTCATTTTTATCTATCTATCTATCTATCTATCTATCTATCTATCTATCTATCTATCTATTTATTTTTTTACCATACCTGGTGATGCTCAGAGGGTACTCATGGCTATGTGCTCAGAAATTGCTCTTGGCTTGGAGGACCATATGGGATGATAGGGATTGAACCTCGATTCGTCTAGCTAGCTCTGGCAAGGCAGATGCCTTAACGGCCTGTGCCACCACTTCGGAGAGAACTAGTCTTTAAAAAGACATTAAAATAACTGTAGTAACATTTGATAAACTATCATTTTAAATTTTTTTTGGGGGGGTGGGTTTTAGGCCACACCCGGCGGTGCTCAGGGGTTACTCCTGGCTATCTGCTCAGAAATAGCTCCTAGCAGGCACTGGGGACCATATGGGACACCGGAATTTGAACCAACCACCTTTGGTCCTGGATCGGCTGCTTGCAAGGCAAACACCGCTGTGCTATCTCTCCGGGCCCCATTTTAAATTTTTTAAGTTAATCTTCTGCTTCCACTTTGACTATCCTTTGCAAAATGAGTCTTTTATCCATACTTAGGGCTAGGAGTAGGAATGGAAGGCTAAGGGGAAGAGAAATTTAATGAAATTTAATTTTATTAATAAGAATTTCATATCATTTTATAATAATAAATTTTATTCCCTTACTACATAAGGAGATTTTCAGAATTCTTTTTGGTATTCTAAAGGTAGTGATATGGAGGTTGCATAAGTTTTATTGCTATCAATGAATTTAAATTATTCACATGAAATATCATTATGCCAAAAGTATTTTTGGGGTGTCATATACAGCTGTGTCAGGGGTTACTCCTGGCTCTGCACTCAGAAAGTGCTTCTAGCAGGCTCAGGGGACCATATGGGATGCTGGGTATCAAACCAGGTCTGTCCTGGGTTGGCTGCATGCAAGGCAAATGCTCTACTACTGTGCTATCGCTCCAGCCCCTATCAAAAGTATTTTAAAACATTTTGGTGATTTATGCTTATAAAACCTAAAATGATTTAGGTACATAAAGTCTTTTGAATAGATATATAACTAAATTTAAATGACAAAATTTAGCACATTCTAAAATTGTATTAAATTTATCAATATTAATATTTATTCGAGCATATAAATAGCATGACATTTATTAGTCTTTTAGGATTTGAGAAAATATATGTAAAGTAAAATTAACTGGCTATCAGTTGTCAATAAGACAGTGGTTTACTAATATAAATATGTTTTTTAACTTTATATAATTTTACATCCTATAATTCTGAAAGATTGGAAGTCCAACCATCTACTTTTGTGCTTCCAAAGTAAATAGCAAGCAGGGTTTTAAGTTCTGCTGCTGTTAAGCCTCACAATAAAGATATAGCAGTAAGATGAAAAAAGTGACAGTCCCTTTCTTAAACAGAAAAAGGCTAGAATTCTTCATTATTAGATATCCAGTATCAACATAATCGATCTAGCGGCATTATATTTGAGCTGAAAATACACTTTTATTTGAGGCCATACAGTATCCAAAGTGAGCGAAACATCTTTCATATAGTTCTAAGATGAAATTACCCTTGAATGAATAGCATCTTCATTTATCTTCAAACCTCTTCTGTGCTTTTAGCGATTCTACTCTTTCAACATTCTGCAACAAGAATTACATTATACCATTATCCCAGAATACTCCTTCGTGTGAAATAGATAGGTTTAGAAAATGAACCTGGCTTTGCTATAAATTACATTCCCAGGTACAAAGGAATTTGTTACTTTGTTTAAAATAGTCACAATATAATTAAGGTCTTAATTTATGTTAAACTACAAATAACAGCTATTACTTTAACTGAATTAGGGACTTAATATGTCACTTCAAGAATGATACCTAACACTTTTCATTTGTAACCTTTGATACATTAGTTCAATTATAGGCTCTGCAGCTGTTTGATATAAAATGGATTATTTGGTAGATAGATCAGTTCATGGCTTTTAATTTTAAAGCGTCTTTTTAAGAAAGCTGGAAAATGTCTTCTGTTGCTGTCATGAATTTTCCTTTTGTTGTGATCAAGTAAGATATGAATTAAAATTCATGACCGTTTTAATTTGTGCCTTAAAACTGCTTTAACATAATCCTTAGTGAAGTCTTCATAAAATATTACAAATTTTATTATGAATGAATGGATACTTTATCTTAAGAAAGAAAATTCAGGGCTGCTAAGGATAAATTTACCTTGTTGGACTAAAAATAGATTGTTCCCTTACTAGAATTTGAATAACTTTATTAATGTGATTTATATATATTTAGAAACTATGTTTATAGGTCTTTAGATTCTATGGTATTAATCATTGTAAAACATGAAATCTTTAAAATTCTTATTAAGGAAAATTATTATTTTTTTTTTTGGGTTTTTGGACCACACCCGGTGACGCTCAGGGGTTACTCCTAGCTATTCGCTCAGAAGTCGCTCCTGGCAGGCCCGGGGGACCATATGGGGAACCGGGGGATCCAACCCCTGTCCATCCTAGGTTAGCGCAGGCACCTTACCTCCAGCGCCACTGCCCGGCCCCCAAGGAACATTCTTAAAATTTTGAATTATTTTAATATTTTTATTGGCAAACTATTGATTTTATGGCTGAAGTGCATTTGAGTAGCATGTATTTTATTTTTAAGGCAGATAAATATTCATTTTGTTTTTGGAATAAGGAAGAAGAAAGGAGATAGTTGATATTTCTCATTGGTAAATGGTTAAATATTAAGTTAAAATAGTTTTTTTTTAAGTGGAACTAATGTATTTTATGTTTTATATGGTAAAGGCTATCTTCTTAATCTAAGAATTTTGAATTTCATTGATATTTTCTTTTTTCCCCTCAGTTTAGAATACTTCATATGTAATTAAAAGAATTTTTAAAATTTCTTATAGAAATAAAAAATTTATTCTTTCTTTATCCCCAGGTTGTTCAGTGTCAGCTATGCATTACAAAAATTAGTCTTCCTGTGCCTTAGAACTTGTTTATCTCTTTAGCTTATTTTGATCCTAAAAATTAATTTTATTTATATTTAACTCTAAAAAGGAAAGCTTTATTTTTGTAAATTTTAAACTAGTGGGGTTCTTTTTTGCTTGTTTATTTCTTTCTGAATCCATCTTTTCTGCAGGCCCTCCCCCCCAATTTTTATATCTTGATATATTTAACAATGAGTCAAGGTTCTGGAGAAGGCACAGAGGTTAAATTACTTGTCTTGCTCGCTGTTTACCCTGGTTCCATCCCTGACACTGCATATGATCCTAGAATACCACCTGGAGTAACTGAGCCAGGAGTATAGCCTTGAGTATAGCCAGGTGTGGCCTACGTACCCCAACACCCAATAAAGTTGTATCTCTTAAGAGCCTTTTTATGTGTTAGGTAACGGATTTTGCTTTACTTAGAGCTTTTCATTTCTTTTTTATTTCTTTAATATTTTGGGGTTTTTTGGGGGGTGGGGGGAGCACATCTGGTTCCGGTGCTCAGGGGTTACTCCTGGCTCTGTGCTCAGAAATCGTTCCTGGCAGGCTCAGGGGACCATGTGGGATGCTGGGGATTGAACCTGGTGCATACTGGGTTGACCACGTGCAGGGCAAAAGCCCTACCACTGTGCTATCATTCTGGCCTCTACTTAGAGCTTTTTGTTTGTTTATTTGTTTTTGGGTCACACCTGGCAATGCTCAGGGGTTACTCCTGGCTCTATATTTCTCTCCGGAATACAATTGGTTTATTACCCTGGAAATAAAGATTCAGAAGAAATTTGATCTGCATAATATTTGAGATTTTAGGGGCTCCATTTGCTTATCTATCGAGTTTATCTACTAATATTAATCTTAGTTACTACATGATTATTTTAAGTATCTTGAAGATTGGACCACAGCACGTAAGATTTCAATTTTTGTTTAATTAATATTTTTTTTTTGACATTGATGATTACACCCAGTAACTCACACATGCAAGGCAAGTGCTCTCCCACTGAGCCACTTCCCTATTTGTTGCTGGGAATTTAAATAATAGTGGTTCCTTGGTGTGTAATTTCCCAATACATTTTTTAGAAGAAAATACTGTTCTGAGTAGTTGGCTGCTTAGTTTCATAAAACTGTTTATTTAACCAATTAAATTTACTATTCCAGTTTTATTTTGTTTTGTTTTTGGGCCATACCTGGTGACAGGGATTACTCCTGGCTATGCGCTCAGAAATCACTCCTAGCTTGGGGGACCATATGGGACGCTGGGGAACTATATGGGATGCCGGGAGGTCGAACCGTGGTCAGTCCTAGGCTAGCACCAGCAAGGCAGATGCCTTACTGCTCCACACCACTGCTCTGTCCCCTATTCCAGTTTTCTTAACACCTTGATATTGTAGACCTGCAAGATTGATACAAATTATGTTGTGATCTTGAAGGTGAATGATCTCAGTGCTTGAGTGGATCCGGCTGATTTGCTTACAAATCATCTGGTTGTGCTGTCCAGTGGAGTTGTCTGCTGGTTCTGTCCTGTCAGATGTCTATCATAGAATGGATGATCCAAAAAGATCTGCTAAAGATCCTGTTTTTTCTTCCTTCCACAAACCATGTTTTCCAGAGGTTTTCTTTAATAAATGGCAACTCCAACTTTCTAATTGTTTTAAAAATTAAAAAAAAAAATTTTTTTTGTTTATTTTGGGTCATGCCTGACAGTGCTCAGAGGTTACTCCTGACTCTGTGCCAAGGATTCACTCCTGGCTCTGCTCGTAGGACCATATGGAATGCAGGGGATTGACTTTGGCTGCATGCAAAGCAAATGCCCTATCTGCTGTATTTTCACTACAGCGCTTTTACCAGAAATTTTGTGTCATCTTAGGAGTATTCTCTTTTTCCTTCTATATCCACTTCAGCTATTAGCAAATGCCTTTGTCCTTTTCTTGAAAATAAAGAGAGAAGAGCCCAGGCATAGTTTAATTGCAAAATAGTATCTGCCTTGGAAGCCTGAAGCTGTGAGTTTGATCCCTGGTGACTTCTGTGTCAGCCTCCAAAACTCTGATCTATTGTAACAGCAGTGTGCTTGCTCTGATGCTATCCAGGTGTGTACCAGTACTGCAGTAAAGAGTTAACCCCTGGCATATGATGAAAGTTCCTTGACTAGGAGTCTGACATCTGTTACCAAGTGTGTGATACTGCTCTGAAGGTTGCAACTATTGGCTAGCATTGCAGCTGTGTGTACTCACTTCAATCATATGAACTCACAATAGCAAAAGGGAGTTCAGGGGAAATACATGGACAGAATCTGACTTCTAACCTCCTCGAGCACTTTTTTTTTCTTTCCAGGCCACCATCATTTCTTTCTTGAGTCATTGCAGAATCTTCATAATTAGTTGTCCTGCTTGTGTCATATGGTCCCTCCAGTCTCATCTGTAAATCATCTACAAATTGTGTAGCAATTTGTAATTCTTTTAACTGTCTGCCTAGAAAAATATTAAAGAAATAAAATGTCTGCCAGATTCCAGCAGTCCTCGATTTAACCTCTTTAAATGGCTGTTCACCACAGAGTAAAAGCCAGAATCCTTATAATCATCTATAAGTCGTACATGATGTCCTGCTTGTCTCCTGTACTTATCTCTTATTAGTCACTTACTTTGCTTTATCACACTGGTCTTGTGACTTGTGACTGTTCCTCAAATATGTCAGTTTCAACACTAGTTTGTTCCATGTCTTTAAGTTGGATTGCCCTCTTGTAGCTGTCTCTGTGGCTTGGGGACCTGCACTCTAGCATCTTATCTAACTACTATACATATAATGGCATTAATTTCATACTGCATTTCATTTTTGGGGGAAATGATACTTGGTACCATACCTGCCCAATATTTTGTGGGGGCACTGTGCAGGGGCAGAGATGGAGTTAAGTTCTCATACATATGCTCTACCACTTCCCTAACCCATATTTAAGGTACTTTTAAGGGTTAAATTGATTGTTAACATTTTGTTGTTATTGTTGTTGTTGTTGTTGTTGTTTGAATCACACTTAATGATGCTCAGGGATTGCTCCTGGCTATTCGCTTAGAAATCGGTCCTACATTATTGCAATAATTCCTAGAGACAACAGAGATGAGGGCTGGAAGGACCAGCTTATGATATGAAGCTAATCACAAAGAGTGGTGAGTGTAATTAGAGAAATAACTACACTAACAACTATTGTGACAATGGTGGTGAGTAAGAGAAGTAGACCACCTGTCTCGAATACAGGCAAGGGGAGGAGGGAAATAGGGGACAATGGTGGTGGGAATGTTGCACTAGTGAAGCCGAGGGGGTGTTCTTTTTATGACTGAAACCCAACTACAATCATGTTTGTAATCATAGTGCTTAAAGATACTATTAAAAAAAAAAAAAGAAATCGGTCCTAGCGAGGGGAACCATATGGGACACAGGGGATTGAATCCAGGTCTGTCCTGGGTTAGCCACGTGCAAGGCAAATGCCCTACCGCTGAGCTATTGCTCTGGTCCCCACAAATTTTGTTTCTTAAGAGCTCTGGTCTTGCTTTCAATTATTTATAGATATAGAAATGTATATTTTTCAAAACTAGCTTTATGAAATGTCTGAGCTAGAGCTCCCAAAAGAAATGATTCAGAGGCACTTACTGAAGAAATAAAATTTTAGGCTTTTCTTGGAGGACCACAGACAATATTTTCTGGGTCTGATTTTAGAATTTCTGGTATAAAAGTTCTCAATCAATTAAGTAATTTTTATTTTATTTTTAAAATTTTTTGGGGTCACACCCGGCAGTGCTCAGGGGCTACTCCTGGCTCTATTCACCTGGAAGGCTCAGGGGATCATATAGGATGCCGGGATTTGAATCACTGTAATTCTGCATGCAAGGCAAATGCCTTTACCTCCAAACTATCTCTCTGGCCCCCAATTAAGTTATTTTTAAAAATTCAGTCAAGAAAATGATAATCAGTTTGTAACTTTTCTTATAACAGCAATTAGTGAAATGTTATATATGCTCTGGATAAGGAATTTTAGGGAACAAATTTGTTCCATTTGATTTGGTCCCAATATTTGGTTGTTATTGATCAGTCTGATCAGTCAGTCCATTTTGAATTTCCTGTCGCATGTATGTTAGTGGCTATTCCTCACTTCCTTTTGTCATATTTCTGGGGGTGTTTTCATTAACTAATAGGGTAGGCATATACTTAGTAATAGCTATTACTAAACAGTTTCTAAGTAGTTGGATCAGTTAAAACTCTTTGCTACTAGCAGTAGAGAAGCTTACTAGGGGTGGGATTATTCTTTTTGTTTTTTGTTTTTTGGGTCACAGTGCCAGTGGTCGGCAACCTTTTTTTTCAACTGAGCCAAATCTCGCCAAAACCACGACTGAAACTTATTTTGAGAGCCACACAGGGCGCGCACTGACAGAGGCTAGGAGCAGAGTCCTGACTCCTGGAGCGGCTGCCTGGCACACAGAAGAGCCAAAATAAAAGTGTAAAGAGCCAAACGTGGCTCGCGAGCCGCAGGTTGCCGACCACTGGCACACCATGCAGCATTCAGGGGTTACTCCTGGCTCTAAGCTCAGGGGACCATATGGGATGCCGGGATTCAAACCACAGACCTTCTGCATGAAAGGCAAATGCCCTTACCTCCATGCTATCTCTCTGGCCTTGGGGATTATTCTTTACCATCCCTCTCCCTCTATCCTAATAGCCAGAGATTATTTTAGTTAGATTTTTCTCTGGTATTTAGCATTTTAATTTTCATAAGGTGCTTATTTTGCTCTTTTATTTAAATTTTTAATATATCAATTAATTTTACCATGAACTTTAGCTCTTGCATTTATTTCCCCTTTTCCAATTTTAGTAGTTCTCATATTTTAAAATAGATACTGTTTATAATATAATTAGAATGTAAACACTATCTTAGCTGAGTGACAGTATACTGTGATCATATTCTATGTGATTTGTTTTGCCATGGATAATTAATTCATTTGAGTACTTCTTTCCTTTAAATTCTCTAATTGAACTGTAAAAGTCACAGATCAAAAACATCATGCATGTTCTTTAAATTTTCTTGGAAATAGTACTTTATTTATTTAGGTTTTGGGGCCACAACTAGCAACACTCAGGGGTTACTCCTGGCTCTATGCTCAGAAACCACTCTTGGCAGGCTCGGGGGACCTTATGGGATGCTGGGAATTGAACCCGGGTCTTTTCTGTGTCGGCCATGTGTAAGGCAAATGCCCTACCTACCCGCTGTGCTGTTGCCTCAGCCTCAAGGGGATAGTACTTTAAAAACTCCTTTCCCTTCTCCTTTAATTGGACTAGTTCCTTTCTATGGCTGACTTCAGAACTATTTTCTTATGATTGCTATTTATCACTGTCTAGGAGCTTTTCTTGATTTTTCCTTAAGACCTCTAATTTTCACAGCCCACACATTTTCAAATTTATTATTATTTGTTGTGCCACACATTTTTCACTTTCTGAAAAGGACATTCCAAAAGTAACATTTTTAAAAATGTGCACATGGGCACACCATGGCAGTGCTCAGGACTTCCTCCTTGCACAAGGTTCACTCTTGGTGGTGTGAAGGTGGAGGGGCTGGGGGATCATATGTAGTGCTGCATCAGATTGAAATCGGGGTCAGCCACATGCAAGGCAAGTACCTTAACCCCTGCACTAACTCACCACCTCTGTGACTTTCTTTAAATATTAATCTCTGCTAAGAGTGAGGCATTAAAAAAGTGATGTGGAGATGAGGGGCTTTACTTTTTAAGTCACTGTGAAATTACTGTAAAGTTATTTATGCTTGGGACGAACAATATTTTAGCACCAGTCCTTTCACCAGAGTTCACTTTTTGATGTGTATCTTTACTGTAGCCTTCCACTGTGAGACTCCTTTTGTTGTTGTTGTTATTGTTGTTGTTGTTGTGGTTGTTGAACTCTGAATCATTCTATGCCCATTCTCCATCCAAACATCAGTATTTGTAGATCTTCTTCCAGAGGGAGATTTTGGTAGTTTGGATGCTAGGTAGTTTTGGCAGCCAAGTGGGAGAGGGGTGCTGTGAGTGTCTTCAGTTAGTTTGCACATCTTGCTTCCACCTTCCTCTTTTCTCAGTGGCTTCCTACAGAGTGCCCTCTGCTGTGGTTGAGTTAAGTCAGCCTGTTCTTTAGGGAATAAAATTCCCTTTTTTGCCAGATTAGCAGCAGGTTAATCAATTTGATGCTTATACAGTCTTTTTTAATTCTACTATTTTTAGCCCTTTACTTCATTTCTGCCTCATATGGTACTTGGTAGTGCTTTCAAGTTTGGGATATCCCTTGTTTCTGTGATACAACTATATTGATTTTTTCCTCTGCTTGCTCTAGGTTTCAGCTTCCTTTGCTCTGCTAAGTCTGCTTTTCATCTTAGAAAAGTCATATGACATTTCTGTTCTGCTTTGGTCTACTCTCCTAGTTTTTGTGTCTTTCCCGATTTATACTTTTTCTATTTCTTTAGTTACTTTGGTAGATTTTTTGAAATGTTGCAGAGATAAATATGTAAATTCAGTCCTTCATGTTTAACTACTTATCAATGATCTGGTTTTACTTTTTTCCTTTTGAAAATTTATTTTAGGAAACAAGATCTATAGACACCCTACTACTTCAATGAATGTTTTGATGTCATGCATTTAATGAATTTATTCAATATGTTGAAACTACATCAGGCTTACTAAATTTCAGGGTTGTAGAAGGCAGGTACTGGGTATGATAGTCTCTGCCTGTATGTATGTGTATATCTTAAAAAATGTCTACCACATGTGCTTAGGTACTCAATAAATTCTTTTTTTCATAGAATAAGTGTATTTATTAGTTGTGCTTTTAATTTTTTAATTTTTTTAGTTCTTAGTTTTCACATGTTCACAAAGTTATTTTATTTTAGTAATTGGAGTTGTTCAGTACACGAGGAAACCGTTCTGAAATTTAAAATATTATGGTATTTAATATATTAGTGCCATCAAAAGTTGATTGATCACATGCAGGATTTGTGGACACTGTTCTATTATTATTTAGGTTTTTTTTTTTTTTTTATTTAGCCTAATCATTTTCAGATGATGTCAACCTCTCACTGAGCTTTCTTTTATGGGCTGATTATTGTGGTTGTAGATCCAAGCCATTCAATAGGACTTTCTGCGATCACGGAAACTTTATTTATGCTGTCTGATAAATTTTTTGGCCACTAGTCACATGTGGCCATGAAGCCTTGAAATGTGGCTGGTATGACCAGGAAACCAAATTAAACAAAATTTCCTCTTTGTTGTTGTGATGAGTGGCAATTAACACACATGCTTGATTGTGGTACTCAAAGGCCTTGTACTTTATAAATTGCGTTGCTTGAGTACATATGGCTATGTCATGAGTCTCAAACTCAATTTACCTGAGGGCCGCAGGAGGCAAAGTTGGGGTGAGGCAGGGCCGCATAAGGGATTTCACAAAAAAAAAGGGACAACTGGCAGGAGCATCGGAAATGACGTCTGTGCTAGGTGCAAAGTATTCACGATTATTCACTAACCGAATATTCGCAATAAAAAAATAACATTAGTAAGAAAAAAATTGCAAAAAATCGCATTAAACATTTGCATACTCTGAACGGAACTGCTCAGGGTATGTGAATGTTTAATGCGATTTTTTTCTTACTAATGCGGTTTTTATTTCGATTATTCGGTCAGTGAATGACCACGAATACTGTGATATTTGAAGGCTGGCTGTGATACCCTTGGGCTATGGTACCCTTAAGGGAATTGCACTCTTGGCTGTAGTATACCTTGTACATTGCTGACTGTGGCATACTCAGTTGAGGCACTGGGATACTTTATGGCAGATACCTGGAATATATGCCTGAAATGTGCTCAGTGCATGTGGTCAACAGTAGAGGTCAAACTTGGACCCTCATGCTGAGCCATCATTTAAGATTTTGCTCAACTTTAGTCAATTTAAAAGTGACTTTAGGAGCTGGAGTGATGGCATATGCCTTGCATGTGGCTGACCCAGGATGGACTGCAGTTGATCCCAAATGCGCCCCAAATGTTCCCCCAAGCCAGGAGTGATTTCTGAGCGCATAGCCAGGAGTAACCCCTGAGCGTCACCGGGTGTGGCTCAAAATAAAAAAAAAAAAGAAAATTGACTTTAATAATAAGGTGACTATTAGACATTTGATACAGTACAAAGATCATTTTTGTGATTTTAATCTTTGCTTCATATTATTTTATGTTGCTAGTCACATTAATTTGGAATACAATATCAAATTAAGGAATGGTAAGCAAGCTTGTTTATGTTTATTATAATTGGAACTGAAACTTTTTTTGGCGCTTTGTAAGAATCAAACTGTTGTTATTCCAAAAATGAAAATAAAGTGTTTTGTAGGTTGACAAATCATGCCTGCTTTATTTAAAAGTATTTGGGTTGGGTTTGTCGAGATAGTATGGGTCTTTCAGCACTTTCCTTGCACACAATTTGGATTTCACCACTGAGGTCTCCACCAGGCACCACCAGGCATGATCTCTGAGTATCACCTGAAGTGATCCCTGAGTATCATTAGGAGTAATCTCTGAGCATGCTGGATTTATGTTGAACCCTCTCATTCCTATAGAAAAACATTTAAGGTTGCTGACAAGAGATTAAAGATGAAAGTCAAGTACAATTCTCAAACCTCTTGGAGATTTTTATTTTTGAATCAAAGTCTAGTCTGATTTTAGAGGTTTTATATATTTGAGGAGTTAGAGTGATGTTTTTGCTTTGTATTTTTAGTATTTGGGCAAAAATAGCAAGTTTATGAATATGACTTTATGAGCTAAAGATTAATACTGTTCTTTGCATCAGGGATTGACTAATTTTAGTAAGTGCTGTAACATTAATTTTTAGCTAACCCAAGTTTTGTTATCTGTTGAGATCTGTGGTAACTTAAATGTTTAAACATGAAAATTTACTGTTATCTTTTAATTAAATTAGTGAAATAATCGCTTTTATTAAATAAGTAAAAAAAAGTTGGGGCCCGGGAGATAGCATGGAGGTAAGGCGTTTGCCTTTCATGCAAAAGGTCATCAGTTCGAATCCCGTTGCCCCATATGGTCCCCCGTGCCTGCCAGGAGCAATTTCTGAGCATGGAGCCAGGAGTAA
>PVKC010034133.1:0-13767 GCA_004027635.1 Crocidura indochinensis | reverse complement strand
GGGGGGGAGCAAAAGAGGGACGATATGGGATGCATACTGGGAACAGGGGTGGAGGGAGTACAGCATTGTTGGTGGGAATGCTCCTGATTCAATGTCACTATGTACCTGAAATACTATTGTGAATAATTTGTAATCTACTTTGGTCAAAATAAAAAAATTTGGGGGGTTGGTTTTGGGGGTCATACGCAGCAGTCTTCAGGAGTTACTCCTGGTTCTACTCTCAGAAATTGCTCCTGGTAGGCTCAGGGGATCAAATGGGATGCCGGGATTCAAACCACCATCCTTCTGCATGCAAGGCAAACGCCCTACCTTCATGCTATCTCTCCAATCCCTAAAATAAAAATTATTTATATAAAAAAGAAGACTGAATCCCACCCCAAATAAAAGCATTTCATTAAAGAACAAAAAATATATTGGGCTTGATGCTTTATATATATATATGCAACTTTATTAAAGGAAACATTATTCAGAATGTAATACCAGCTGCTTAGATATACATTATATATAAAGATATATAAAGATACTTTGTGTATGCACACATACTGAATTAATATGATTATCTGTGAAGATAGATAGAAATGGACTAATTTGAGCTTTCTTTCCTGTCAAAGTTTCTGAAACTTGCTTGTTCAGAATTTGCTTATAATACATTACATCTCTACCTTTAAGTAAATGTTTATAGTAGTATAATATATGTTATGTGATGAGTATCAGACAGCAGCCAACTTTTAGTTTAAGACTGGAGGTGAAAGTTATAAAATGCCACTGATTATAAAATTCCTTACTCCCAGGCACAAGACAGTATATAAGAAACAAGGAGATACAACCCATAAATCTACTAGGCAATAGCATAGGATAGATAAGCTTTTATACTTGCCTTTCTAGGATATGTCTGCCAATTTCTATCCCCATGCAACAAGACCCAGACACTGTGCAGAACATGTATCAAGAAAATACAGTCAGGGACTGGAGAGATAGCATGGAGGTAAGGCATTTGCCTTGCATGCAGAAGGTCTGTGGTTTGAATCCCGGCATCCCATGTGGTCCCCAAGCATGCCAGGAGTGATTTCTGAGCAAAGAGCCAGGAGTAACCCCTGATCACTGCTGGGTGTGACCCAGCCCCCTGCCCCAAGAAAATACAGACCGGGAGGAGAAAATACATGTCAACAATATTTCTAACAGTGCCTGATATTGAATCCCAGGCCTGACTCCCATGTCTTAGTCACATACACAGTCCCCTCACATTCAACAACAGTATATGCACCTGGATAAAACATGGAGCATTGCCCTTATTCAGAAACACTGTTCAGGAAGTAAAAGCTGTCTTGCTTCTTCTCTGAAGGCATCCTATTTTCTTAAACTTTTATCATATCCTTTTTTCCATGAATTCTTTCATCAACCAGCTATCCTGCTAGTCACTTCTAGTAGTATATAATTATATTCATATTAGTTATATGAATAAGTATAACTAGGGATCAACTGTGATTTAAGTGGTATAACATACCTGTATATGTGTAGAAATATGGATTTGATCACTGCAACATATGACTTTCACAAAAATAGCAACAATAAAAAAATTTACTAATTAAATAAGTATGTCTTTCTTTTTTCTCTTCCTTCCTTCCTTCCTTCCTTCCTTCCTTCCTTCCTTCCTTCCTTCCTTCCTTCCTTCCTTCCTTCCTTCCTTCTTTTTTCTTTCTCTTTCTTTTTGGAGGGAATTAAATATGGCAGAAATCAGGATTTACTCCTGGCTTTGTGTCCAGGGATCACTCCTGGCAGTGTTCAGGGAACCATAGGTAATACAAGGGACTGTGTCAACCACATGAAAATGTTTTAACCTCTGTACCATATTTCTTGTTCACATACATCTTTCTTAGCAAGGAAAAAATATCAATGTATAACCAAATTATAGAGAGACCTATTGAATTTTATTTAAAAAATATTGACTTGCTTTTCTGCATTAGCTCAGGATACACCATCTGGAATTTACTCCGGAATAGTCAATCTACAGGTTTGATTTTATATTGATCATATAGTATCATTTAACTGGGAATCCAGTAACCTGTGGCAAAAACTATTAAAGTTTACAGATATGTTGATAATAATGATGCAATATAGAATAGCAGCATACTTCAGGTGTTGCCTAGAGGTAAAATATATAAAGTACTTTACATATGATGGTTCATTCATATATCGCTGCCATCCTATTAAGATGATCCTATTAGTTTCTTCTGCTTTATTCATGAGAAAATTACCACCAAAGATGTTAAGAATCTTCTTCCTGGTTTTATAATAGGTGAGAAAATCCAGGATAGTTTGATTAAAATAGGTTCTTTTAAATGATGCCATGCTTCTTTAGAAAAGAAAAACAAAGATAGACTCTCTTTCTGTAACCCAAATAACAAGGCAATGAGGACCACAGATGGCGTCCCAGCTGTGTATACTATACACCTGGGAATGCAGTGTCACCTGAAACCATTTCACATCACACAAACAGAAACCAAGTTTTCCCAATTATCTAGTTAATCCTGTTAATTTCAGTGAAACAATGAGGTTTCCAGAGAAATTTTATTTGTTCTGAAACTTTGATTTGGGTATATGCATCTATTGAAATCAGGACATGTTTATGGAGACCTGATAAACCATATCCATATTATTAAATGATCTTAGTCAATTTGGTGAGAAATTTTCATATTCTGTCTTACATAGTGTATGTGTTTGCTATGTTTTATTTTGCAGTATGCACTGACTTCTACTAAACCATTTCAAAATAGTGTGCATATATTTGGAGCTTTAGAACTCTAGTTACCAGAGCAGCAGGTGGAATGCTGAGAAGGGGAGGATTAAGGTCAGAAAGTTAGAAATGAAGCTGCTTTTACTGTAATTTAACACCTACTTTCTCTCAATGTAGAGAGATCATCAATGATGTATGTATATTTATTTTAAAGACCACTTGGGAAGAATATGTTAACTGTCATCCATAAATTTCATATGAACATTCTAACATTCAATTATTTTCCATGCATTCTGAAATAGAAAAGTCTCATGTTGTCATTCTCTATACTAGATATTAATTTCTAGATGAGTTTTTTTTTTTGCAGTTGAATGGTGATAAAATGAAGCTATTTTGAAGCACATTAAATCTGCAAATTTGAACACTTTGATGCCAATGTTCATTTTATTGCAAGGTATCCTATTTTCACCTTCATAAAATTGAATGCTTGCATGTACCATATAATTAAATTTAGCCATATCAAAAGCTGCATTTATTAACTCTTGACTGCATCACTGCCTAGGAACGTTGATAAAGTTTGCTACAGTTTTCTTGATCTCTGGACTAACTTATCTAGTAGGTAGCTCAATCTGGAGTTTAGGGAATTGCAAAACATTACTTGCTAATTTCCATGGCCCTATCACAATGACACACTAGTGTTCTGGCAAAGACATCCATGATTGGCAAGGAATTCTTTTCTTCTGAAATGCAGGTCTCTCTTCAATGTTGGCTCTCATTTTTGCCCCAAGGAAAAGAAATCTTCTGATGGAAGTGGAAATTAGTTGCTGCTTTTAAAGACTGAGAATTATAAAGTATATTCTGGCTGGTCACCAGAAATGAAAATTTTGCAAATCTTGAAAGTTTGAAGCAGCTAAAGGTGGCATTTGCAATCTGTTCCTTCAGCAGGATTTTATTCAGATCAGTTCTACAGGAAATCTAGAGGATATAATAAGAAAAAGGACAGATTCACTTGAACAGAAACTCAAAGAGTCCAACAGAAATTTTAAAAGATGAATGTGCTTTTGAAGGCATAGCCCCACATAGTCTGTAAACTATAATTGATAGGTATATTTTGTTTTATTTTATGTTGTTTAATATTAACTCAGATATTTCAAATATTGTAGGCCTTATCTCCACTCATTACTGAACACATGTTTTTTTTTTTTTTTGATAAAAATAAATGAGTTTTGGGGCCGGGCAGTGGTGCTGGAGGTAAGGTGTCTGTGCTAACCTAGGACGGACTGCGGTTCAATCCCCCAGTTCCCCATATGGTCCCCCGTGTCTGCCAGGAGCGACTTCTGAGCGAATAGCCAGGAGTAACCCCTGAGCGTCACCGGGTGTGGCCCAAAAACCAAAAAAAAAAAAAAAATGAGTTTTTACTGAGATATCTCTGGTAAATCTCTCTGGTATCTGAAACTCCCTTTATCTATTATATATACTCAGTAGTTAAGAACAAATCAGAAGTTAAAATTTAAATGTCATGTCTTCCATGAATCCCTTCTACTATTTGTCATAGTCAATCAACTCACTATACTTTTTCTATTTACTACACTTCCATAACTTCTCAACTACTTTGGTCTAGATATTGTCATCTCAGTCTACTGAAATGTCTCAATCACTAAAGCCTTCCATGATACCAACTTCCATACATCAATACTGATTTCATCATAGATCATTTTTCATGAGTGGTCAAAGAGTAATCCACTGCTTGCTTTTCAACTATTCTTCTGTCCTCAGTTGTGAAACTCAACTGTTAATTTTCTGCTTTGCCTTTTTTTTTAAATTTACCTGTCTAACTCTAATCTACCCAAAAGATGAATGTTAAATTTCTTTAGTATCCTCTTTGGATGGATTGTTCTCCTACTTTAACATTTCTAAATTGCCTTTTCCATACCTTCTTCTATTATGTCTTATAGATACTAATTTTTTCACTTTGGAATTTTGATCTTAATTAGTTTTGCTATTTCTGAAAATTTCAGATTAAATTTAAGGCTTGTAGATAAAATTGATTTACTTTGAAAAGGAATTTTTTCATTTATTTTTCATTACAAATATGCAATATATATATATATATCTTATAGGTGTAATATTCTATCACGAGTGCTAGTCCATAGTTATAGAAAGACTGAAAATCACTGGTATAACAGCTGGTCATTACTGCTGGTCCATGGACCATAATAAAGGACAGTTCTGTAGATATAAAAAAAGTTGAAAATGCTGTTCATAATACATGTGTTTCAGAACAGAATCTAGAAAATAAACAAAATATTTGAAAGATTATCCCAACTGAATATTTTATTTATTCTGAAGATAACACATTTATATAATATTTTATGTGAATTGTCAAAAAATATTACATACTTTGGCACATTTTAAAAATTTTGAATATTAAAAGAATGTTTTTGTCTTTAAATGGTACTACATAACACTAAGAAACTTCTGCACTTCAAAGGAAACAGTGGCTAGGATACAAAGGTTAGTCATGGAATAGGAGAAACTATTTACCCTGCTATTCAAACTACTCAAACCAACTAGTTAAACCATATTTGATAGGTGTCAGATTTGATATCCTGAACCCAAAATGTTTTCCTAAATCTTGCCAAAAGTGATCCCTTGGGTACAGAATCAAAGTAACCTCTGAGTATTGATGGATGTGGTCCAAAAACCAAAAAGAAAAAAAAATGATATATTTTATAAAATGAACATTTTAGAGCAATTGAGAAAACTACGAAGATAGTTGAGTATGTCCTTCATCATAACGTTTCAGTTTTTTCAGATAAGAAATTTAAGGATTGGGACCCGGAGAGATAGCACAGCGGTGTTTGCCTTGCAAGCAGCCGATCCAGGACCAAAGGTGATTGGTTCGAATCCCTGTGTCCCATATGATCCCTCGGTGCCTGTCAGGAGCTATATCTGAGCAGACATCCATGAGTAACCCCTGAGCACTGCTGGGTGTGGCCCAAAAACCAAAAAAAAAAAAAAAAAAAAAAAAAAGAAAGAAATTTAAGGGTCAGGGAAGGTAAGTCTTTTATGAAGTGTCTTTCTGTTTTTTTTTTATTTTTATATATATATTTAGGTTTGGGGGCCACACCTGGCAGTATTCAGGGATTACTCCTGGCTCTAGGATCAGAAATCACTCGCAGCAAGCTAAGGGGATCAAACCCTTGTTGGCCATATACAACACAAATGCCCTATCGTTGTATTATAGATCTAGCCCCTGCCTTTCTGCTTTTTAAACAATTGCTGTTTGACTCCTTTTTTTGTTTTGTTTTGGGGTTTTTTTGACCACACCCATTTGATGCTAAGTGCTCAGAAATTGCCCCAGGCTTGGGGGACCATATGGGATGCTGGGGGAGCGAACCACAGTCCTTCCTGGGCTAGCACTTGCAAGGCAGGCACCTTACCACTCTCTGGCCCAGTTTGACTCCTTTTTGATGTCATGCCTTCTGTGCTCTTTTTCTCTCCACCTGGCTACTACATTATTTCTGAATTTTTAGTAATGACATGAAAACTAACTTGGGTGTATGTACAGAGGGTAAGGAAGGAGAGCTGCCATCTAAAATAACAGTTTAATGAAGGCAGGCAAACTTGCCATTGACCTAGCTCAACTTGTCCCATGTCCAAGGGCACAGAGAAGCAATTTTGCTATATAAAACACCTCTAGCTACTTATCATTCAAATTACTATGTGGTTGTCATGAGACAGGGCTAGCTAGAATGTGAAGTTTGTGATTCAAAAGCAGAAAAGGAAACATGCATCAAGTAACATAATATTGTTCATTCCTGTTGCAATGCTAATAGTAATAATTAGCACATTCTGGCAAAATTGCTATAAATCAAAATGATACTTATAATATTGTATAATATAAAGCAATATCATACTTATCATGATGATTCTAGTGACAAACTATATCCAGCAATAGCAACTACAAGAACAGCAGAAACTCTTACACATTGCTGGCTGGGCTGTAAAAGTGCTGGCAGTGCCATAAAGCTGAATATATTTTCCATGACTCTCAATTGCACCAGTAGCAATAAAACCAAGAGATGCAGCACCAGTAGTAGAGTGTTCGCAAGACTACTATAAAAGTGCAAAACTAGGGGCTGGAGAGATAGCAAAGCAGTAAGGTGTTTGCCTAGCAAGCAGCTTACCCAGGTGGTTTGAATCTCTACATCCATATGGTTCCCATATATGCCAGGAGCACAGATTTCTGAGCACAGATCCAGGAGTAACCCCTGAGTGCTGCCAAGTACGGCCCAATATAAAAAAAAGCAAAACTAGAAAGTATTCACATGTACTTCAGAAGCAGAACAATGATCTATTTTACTTCTGCAGATATACGGACACATTGGGATTTATACAGCAATAAAAGTGAAAAATTCCTACTATGCAATATGCAAGAGTCTGAAAAACAATATTGAACAAAATATACTAGACAAAAGAACATGCCAGAAGGTTTAATTTAGATAAAGTTCAAACCTGTAGTATAAGATAACAGTATGAAGACTAACTTTGAGAAGGGAAAGAGTAGGTGGTAATACAGAAAGAATATAAGGAACTTTCTGAGGCAAGGAAGTGTTTTATTTATATTAAGGTCCCAGTTTAATGGTATGTCTATTCTATTTAAATGCATTGAGCTGTTAAACTACTACATACATGATTTTATGTATATTGATAGAATTTGAGCAATAAAATAAATAAGATTATTTTTATGGAGCCAGAGAGATAGCATGGAGTTAAAGCATTTGCCTTGCATGCAGGTCAGTGGTTTGAATCCTGGCATCCCATATGGCCCCCAGAGCCTGCCAGGAACAATTTCTGAGCATAGAGCCAGGAGTTTCCCCTGAGCATTGCCAGGTGTGACCCAAAAAAAAAAAAAAAACAAACAAAAAGATATTATTTTTATTGAATAAAGAAGTTGTGTTTTTTCACCTTTTTTCCTTTCTTTTAAATGTTTAATTAAATCACCATAAGATAAAGAGTTAAAGTGATGTTGATAGTTGTGTTTTGGTCCTACAATGTTCCAACACCTATACCTTCAACCCTGATCATTTTCTGCTACCAATTTCCTGTTACTCTTCCATCCACTATACACAACCCCATTCCCAGTTTGCCTCTCTGACAGATATTTTTCTTCTCTCTCTCTCTCTCTCTCTCTCTCTTGCTTTCTTTCTCTTCCATTTTGCTTTGTAGGCACTGTGGTTTGCAATACTTTTACTAAAGGAGTATTATGCATATCACTTTATTTCTTTTCAATTCCCAATTCTTGTTCAGGTTAATCTTTTCCAGCTATTATTGTCATGTTTTTTCCTGTCATTTTTAATAATTACTTTAAGCACATATATGTATATGTATATGTATATATATACATATACATATATACATATATATATTTATATATATCACCCTTCACCAGTGCACATTTCCCACCACCTATGTCCCCAATTTCCCTCCCATCCACCCTTGCTTATGCAGGCCATTTACTTCTGTCTTCCTCCCTCCTTCTCTCTCTCTTTTTTTTGCGACTGTTAGTGCTTAGTTTTAACCACTATCTCCATCCTCTATCCATTCCATATTTGTATCCCATGATCTGAATTTTCTGAATTTAAGCTTCAATACAATTCTTCCACTGATTTTTGATTTGGTGCATTTTTGTCTCTGGCTCTCAGTCTCTTTTTAGCTCTGCCCCTCATAGCTCTTTCTTGCTAGGTCTCAGGCCCTCTGGGCAGACAGCCTAGTCCTGCATTTTCCACCCACTGCCAGTCAGTACAATGTCAATTCTGTTTCCCATTGACATCACAGAACCTTGCTTTTTTGGCCTGCAGTGTTGGCAACCTTCAATGTTTCTCCCTGGAGTTTTGCAATCTCATTCCTCTGATGGCCCCAGGGTCTCCCAAGCCTGGGTCCTTTCCAGTTCCTCTCCTGTAAGTGGGTGCCTCCTTCTGCATTGTCCAGCCAGACTTGTATTGTGCTGATTGTGGGGAATGGGCTTTCTGTCCTTCAACTGTCAAAAGCTCTCCCCACACCCACACTGATTCCGACTGTCTTTTCATTTTCACTTTTTAACTGAAAGCAAAAACAAAACAAATAAGAGGTTTATAATCACCTCAATTTAACACCAGACGTGGTAAAATTAAAAAGAAAAAGAAAAAAGGAGAAAAGGAAATTGTCAATATCTAAGCACCATTGAAAAACCTCAGCTGCTGTTGATGTTTCCTGTTTTGTTCTATTTTCCTCTTTATTCCCCTCCTCAGTCAACCCTCCCTTGTCTCTCTTCCTGGAACCTGAGAACAGTCTACTTGGTGATAGTTTTCAATACCACTCACCCAAATCATTAACTATTGGTTTTAACCTCTGGTTTCTAGCAGCTTGGTGCACTATTAAATCGGTCGTTTTGTCACAGAACCAGAAAAGGAATTAGAAGGCTAGTATATTCAAAATAATTGATTTAGAATGGTGATTGCATGCTGTACAATCCACTAGAATAATCACAGTTAAGAGAGCATTAATCTGTTTTTCCTCTGCAACCAAGTGTTGTGCAGAACTTTGTAACTTGGCATATTCCATTACCCAGATTTTGCACTAGATAAAAGCTTCCAGTAAGAAAAGCAATAAAATATTCCTTAAAGGTTTAATGTAATCAGGAAATGTATATCCTGAATATCTAAGGAAATGGAGCTTTAAAACTAGATTTAAGAGTCCATATTGCCTTCTATTAACTATTTCCTTCCTTCCTTTAGAAGGAAATGCATTGATAAGAATTTTCATGAAAGACTATTTCTAAAGCTATACAATTATAACTGTGAGGGACAGCTTCCACAATGATGCCAACAGACCCCACTGTTAGAAGGGGGCCGGGCGGTGGCGCTGCAGGTAGGTGCCTGCCTTGCCTGCGCTAACCTAGGACGGACCACGGTTCAATCCCCCGGTTCCCCATATGGTCCCCCGTGCCTGCCAGGAGCGTCTTCTTAGTAAATAGCCAGGAGTAACCCCTGAGCGTCACCGGGTGTGGCCCAAAAACCAAAAAAAAAAAAAAAAAAAAAAAAGAATTTGCACCTTTGTGCAATGTTCTACACTTAAGTATTCAAGTATTTATTGTGACTAATGAATTGCTTTCAATAAACAAAATTCAACAACAATGATGGGATATCATATCTGAGATAAGTTGTACTATTGATCTAAGGGAATCCAGTTGCCTCTGGAGTTGTTCACAGGTCAAAGAATTGAGGGTGGTCCTAGGGATAACAGTAAAATAGGAAATGAGGCCTCATTTCAACTTCCCTACTGGATCTTCATCCTGACAATGACATAGTGTATCACCTTAAAAACAGAATCATCCAGAGTACCTGTACTATTGTGAATGATTGCTGAGATCAGCGAAGTCAGTTAAGCCCTTTGTAGAACCCTGACCCCCGACAAAGAATCTTTGAGTGGAGATGTTAATTGTTAAAATATGTATACTTTAAGATAACTTTATCTGTCAATAATTAGCTAATACATGAAGAGCAGCATTCTGGAGCTGGAGTAAAAGGTTTGTTTTGTGCACAGCTGATCCAGGTTCCTGAGGAATGATCCCCAAGTGCAGAGTCAGAAGTAAGCTGTAAGAATTGATTGCTTGATTCCAAAACAAAAATAAAACAGCAACAAAAGTTCATTTTAAGGGTTTATGAAGCATATAAAGAACATTTAATATTTAATAAGAAATTTAGGGGGTGGAGCAGTGGCACAAGTGGTAGGGCATCTGCCTTGCACATGCTAACCTAGGACAGACCTCAGTTCAATTCCACAGTGTCCCATATGGTTCCCCAAGCCAGGAACGATTTCTGAGCATGTACCCAAGAGTAACCCCTGAGCGTCACCAAGAGTTGCCCAAAAACAAAAACAAAAACAAAAAGCAATAACAAAAAAAGAAATTTAAGAATATAAAAGATATTCATGAAAAAAAAGGATGAATGTGTGAATTCAAAAAGACCTGACAAGACTTGACATATCTCATGTATTAAGTACATGAGAGTTGAGTACAAAAAACATTTCAAACATTTAAACTATAAGTGCAATCCATTTAGATTGTACCACAAATATTCAGGACTGATTAAAGAAAAACTAGAAATTTCTGCCACAAGAAAAAGAATAGGAATAAGATTTATATTTAGGGAATAAGATTTTTTCATAATATTGCAAACACGCACATACTAATCAGTACACTGTCTAGAACATTGTATTTTTAGTTATTGAAAATGATCCCCAAATATTTGTTTCAAAAGTGTATATATTTGCTGTGAACATTGGAATATGCTGAATTGCTTTGTCTTATCCAAAATGTCATACATTGCTCAAAATATTATTAAATAGATGCAATTTAATCATCACCATTGCAAACACAAGTGAATTGCAATGTTTTATTTTAATAGCACAATCTTCATTGTTTAGAGAGAGTTAATAGCTTGAGCTTTTGTATTTTATTCATTTTAGACTAATTTAAGAATGGTTATTATTTCTTTAGCAAAGTATATTAGGATCTGCATCATTTTCCAATTGCTTGTATAACAAGTTACCACAAATTTAGTGACTAAAACAAAAAAATGTATTAGGTTGGTTTTTCTATCATAAGTCTCAATGGGTTAACAGAAATACCTTTCTATCAAGGTTATGAATCTGTTTTGTTGACTTTTCTTGATTCTAGGGACCACCAGCCATTTTAGATTTACAATTTATTCTTTTATATTTAAAGTCAACAGAGTAGCTTTAAACTCTTTCACTTGATCTCAAATTATATTCTCACATCTCCCAATTTAAGTATGATCCTAATGATCACCTGTCCATAAGGTCCTTTTATATTAATACACGGAATAATTCAGAATATTCAGCATCCTTGAACCTTTCACTTAACTGTATCTATGTAGTGTCTTTTGCCACTCAAGATAAAAACAAATACAAGGTCCAAGAATTGCAGTACAGTCATTTTACAGTCCTGCTCTTAGGTTTACCACAAGGTCTTTTTGGGTTGGGTGACAGATCTAAAGAAATATATATAGGAGTAAATCTATATATGCAAAAAATAGAACATTTTATTTTATGTTAAGATAGAACTCTTTTTCCTGAACCTTACTGGTACATAAATCCAACCATTCCTGAAAGACTCACTCATTCATTTATGTTGTTGCATACTTAATGTAATATACTGTCATATCCTGTAAAAAATAATGAAATAAGCATGAAATCACTGAATTGTCAGCAACAATATGTTCAGCAATAGCCAGGTTCTTGGCATCAGAGAATGGAAAAAACATTTTTTTCCATAGCAGCATCTGGAAGCACTGATGACCCTCCCAAACCTTTTCCACCATTCCTGATCTGATATGTTGACATTTTTACTTTAAATAAAAGTTTTGAATAAAAAGATTCTAAATGCAATAGATTTGCTTTATGTAGAAAAAAATGAACATATAGAAATAATTCTACTAATTCTCTCCAAACTTTCTTCTTAAGTTAGCTACATTGAGTTTCTTGATAGGAAGCAAACTCACTATTTATGAAAGAACTAAATTAGAACCTAATGTTATGATGACAGTTTTCTCTATAATTTTGAGAAAAAATAATTCATGGCAATAATTCATGGTAACAAAAGCCTTCTAGTAAGCTCTATTTTTTAATCCCACAAAAATAATGATATTTTAGATTAAAACATTTTCTAGAGAATTCGAAATGTATGGACAATCTGGTCTAATAAAAGTGTTAGCCTTATAAATAAGAAGGCACAAAGAATTTTTTAAATTAAAGGCTGATGCTTCTTCTGAATCTCTTATTATCAATAAAAAAGTAACACCTGCCAACAATAATATGATATTAAAGACTATAAGAGAAAAAATGAAATGACTCAGAAAACTATTGTTAGTTGCATTTTGATGTTCTATGGTTAATTAGAAAAAGCCAGAAAATCCAAGAGTGTTGTTCCAAGCTCTGCCATTTTCCTATGTGTTACCTTCAGTGAGTTAATTAATATCTTGAGGTTTCACTTTTTTTTCATCATGCTGAAATGTACAGTTTTGCTAGCAATGCAGGTGATTTACTCAGATTAGTTCCTTGGAGCGCTTTTGGCCTGGGTTCATGCTGTTACAAAACAAAAACACGAAAAGTACCCACTCTGCTTTATTTTAAACTTAAATCAGATATTATTAGTTTGATTATAGGATATTCACAAAGCCCTAAAAAAGAACAGTTTGCTTGTATTTGACAGTAATGAATTTTATAGTTATTTAATCAAAAACTCATTGCATTTGAATGGTGCAACTAACCCCTCACCAATTATCACAGAGTGGTGTGGGCTTGATTGGATAGAAGAATATTATGTGAAAACTCACCAAATAATCTCATGAATTATGGAATGTATTCAAGAGAAAATAGAATTTGGGGAGTCACTTATTTCTTATTTATTTATTTATTTATTTAGATATTGGGGCCATACCCATAGTTTTTGGGGCTACTCTATTTGTGCTCAGAGGTCACTCCTAGCAGTCCTGGGTAAACATGTGTGGTGCTGGGGACAGAACTGGGTAGGTTGCATTTAAGGAAAAAGATTTTATTTCTGTAATTACTCTTTGACCCTCAGTTATTTTTAATTCTTTATTTTTTCAACTCATTTTTTATTTCTTAATTATAACACTAGACTCAACAATATATAGAATATGCCATATTCTTCTCCCTAAATGATTTTTTGGCCACTTACCATTTAATAAAAACAATTTTTATCTAGTCTGTATTTCAGCATTCTGCTGAACTTATAAAGGCATTCAATTATTTTTATTATTTAAATTATATATTTATGAATTCAGTCCTACTTCCTTACATAGGTTGACTTAAAAATAACATTCTCTTATATATTTCTAACAGTCTAATCCACATCAGAGTTTGCTATTTTTAAGAATGCTACCAAGAGGGTTAAAGAGAATTTATCTGGATTAAAGTTCTTGTTTTGCATGTGGTCAATCCTAGTT